>CP139502.1:61474377-61628920 GCA_021014915.2 Artemisia tridentata subsp. tridentata | reverse complement strand
TGCATCCATACGCCCCAGGTGGCCATAATCTGCCTCTACGTAAACATAACATGCAGGGACGGGACAGGTCATCACTCTCCTGCCCTAGAGTCATGCCATCGGTGCATCGACTGACATGGACATGAAACCCTCATGCCTAGTGAGTGGCTCGTAGTATCAAACTGTGGGTCAAGGTCAAGTATCATGAATCATATTTTAAGTTTACTTGCATAGGTCATTATCTTGTTTCATAAGTTCATAATCTTGGTTCATAATCATGGTTCATAAGCATGGTTCATAAGTAAGGGTTCATAAGCAAAGGTTCATACATGAAAGGTTCAGAATCATAAAGGGTTCAATATCAGAAAGGTCATCATCAGAAATGTTTAATATCAGAAAGGTTCATAACAGAAAGGTCATGTCAAAGGTTCATAATATCATGAAAGAATAAGCAAGGTTCACAGAATCAAAGAACATAGTAATGAATCAGAAATCAGAAATGAGACGAAGGCTCCTTACTAAGAAGGGCAGAATATCTGTACCTTAGTGATCAAGTAAGCAAGTGAAATGGCAGACACAGATAAAACTTCTCCTCCTTGACACCTAGAGGAGTAGAGACAGAATTGCTAAGGATCCCATGATCATATCAAGTACTTTTTATTTTTAGCAGGTTTCCATTTTTAGAAAGTTTCCATATTTAGAAAGTTACCATATTTAGCCATTAGGTCATGTTAATATTAGTATATCCAAAATTTACACTTTACACCCTTGAGGTTTCATGATTTTACATGTTTAGTCCCTTAACTTAATAAAGTTACATATTAAACCTTAAATATTCATGTTAACATGTTAAGCCCCTTAGTTTTACAAATTTACATATTGTACCCTTAATTTAAATGTTGTACGATTCAAAACCCTTAGAATATAAGTTTTACAATTCAAGTCCCCCAAGTTACAAAGTTTACATATTTAGTCCTTACTTTATATAAATCAATCTTTAATTTCTAATAATTCCATAATAGCCCCTTAAATTATCAAAATGACACATGGCACTTTAAATATGATTAAATACATGAATGACCCATAAGTTTCCCAAAATTACAAGTTTAGTCCCTCTAGATTAATTATTTTACAATTCGAACCATAATAAAACCCTAAAAACATTTTAACCCTCTAAAATACAAAAATGACATTAGACCCCTTCCTTTTATATTTTTCCCAGCAAGTACATGATCTAAATTAAGTTTTAAAACTGACCCACA
Source organism: Artemisia tridentata subsp. tridentata (assembly GCA_021014915.2). Lineage (NCBI taxonomy): Eukaryota > Viridiplantae > Streptophyta > Magnoliopsida > Asterales > Asteraceae > Artemisia > Artemisia tridentata. The sequence continues at coordinate 61,627,679 of CP139502.1, read as the reverse complement.
AGTTTTGGAAATTACAAAACACACCCTTAACTTATTATTTCCAAATCGTTACACATAAAATCTTGTCTAAATCGAACCCTATTAATCCAAATCATTATATCATCATTCTATCATCATTATACCATGTTAATTTCCAGGTTTCATTACTTCAAAACCCTAGCTCGATCGGTCTAGCATTTTTTTCCAAACTTTTCCTTTTATTCTTTAAAACCGATTCTAACCTAAATTCCAAAACCCATGAATTCGACATCCACAATTCAAGATACTATTTTTATCATGTTATATGATTAATATATGACCCACGAAAAATATGAACAAGCTCAATAAAAATCGCATGAATTAATTATATCCGGTTATACGAAATTAGGATTTATGTCTCTTTATTTTTCATTCGATCAAAACACATTGCATGGTTCGATTCCAATAATTTTCACATGTTATAAATGATTAGGAGAAGGCTAGAAAAATACCAAATTGATTAAAGAGTGATCGGATCACACGCTATGAATTATAGCTACTCGGTTCCACTTTGCGACCCAAAATATTTTGCCACGCCCAAACGATCGACTCTAGGAATGTGTAGCTATTTTTCCCACCTCCTTTGCACCTCTAAAAACTCCAGAAAATTACCTCCTTGCTTCAGAAAAATCGGATTGAGGCGTGGTGATTTATTTTGTGTGTTATTGATTTAATCGGAAATAGGGTTTAGGAATAAAATGTGGTGATTGGATTTTAAAGATAAGGACCGGTCAAAAGGGGAGGGTTAATGGCCCATAATTCAGGGGTTTTGATTAGGAAGTCTTAATGTGATTGATCTCTAATTTAATTGCCCTTTAATTCCATTTAATTACACTTAATTAAATCATAATTTGAATTTAAACTATATTAGGCGCCCAAGGGTATTTTGGTAATTTCCATGGCTTGAATAAAAGTTAAATGAAGTTGTTAAAATTATTTTGGGATCATAACTTGTTCATTGCTAGAAGTTTGGAATTTATTTTGTGATTTACATATGTTTTATTCATATTTTAAATTCTCAGGGGCAATTTGGTCATTTTACATGTTTAGGATTTTCGGGTATTACACTCTTGTTGCAATTCAACCTCAGTTTTAAATACTTTAAATTTATCTAATGCTTCATCCTTAGTATGTAATACTAATAGATAAACATAACAAAACCTAGAAGCATCATCAATAAAAGTCACAAAGTATTTCTTATTCCCCAAAGAGGGAGTAGCATGCAAATCACATAAATCACTATGAATCAGTTCCAACACTTTATTTTCACGTTTTACACTTTGAAAAGGTTTCTTAGTTATCTTGTTCATCATACAAGTTTTACACTTTTCAGTGTCCATGTCAAATGCTGGGATTAACCCATTCTTAGACATATCTTGCATCCTTTTAAAATGTACATGACCAAGTCTAGCATGCCAAAGGGTTGAATCATACAAACTAGATGTCGACATAAAAGCAGAATCAATCATATCATGAACAATATTAAGTCTGAACATTTGATTACATAAATAACCAAAACCAATAAACATACCATGTTTAGATAACACAAACTTATCAGATTCAATTACTTGTTTATAACCACAATTATTCAAAACACTACTAGAAACCAGGTTCTTCCTAATAACAGGAACATGTAAAACATTAAACAAAGAAACAATCTTTCCAGAGCTAAACTTCAAATCAACACATCCTCTTCCATGCACCAGGGCTGTTGACTCATTTCCCATATGAAGAATAGAACCATCATTCATTGACTCATAGGTCTTGAACCAGCTTCTATCTTTACACACATGAATTGTTGCTCCAGAGTTAACCCACCACGCAACATCATCATCCTGCACAAAGTACACATCAGATATATATATGTAACATAATAAATCTCAAAAGACTTATCAAATATATTCTGACCTTTCAGGGAATTGGTATTACCAATCCCAGATCCACTCGTGCCTGATCCATTGGTTTTATTGCCAATCTTAACACCTTTATAATTCTTCCTGAAGTGTCCAGTTTTACCACACTTCCAACAAGTAGCTTTTGACTTCTTGTTAGGATCAGTTTTGGTGTTATCTTGATGCTTACATTTGCCCTTGTTGTCATTGTTCTTGGAGAAGTTGTTATGCTCCACCATGTTGACAACTGATGGACCAGCAGCATTGCTGCTCTTTGGCTTGTCACTTTCATGTGCTTTGAGTGATTCCTCAATGTGCAAATGACTGCCCAACTCAACCAGAGTTAATTCCTCCTTCTTATGCTTAAGCATATGCTTGGAATCTTTCCAAGAAGGAGGCAATTTATCAATGATACAAGAGACTGAAATAGCCTCATCCATGTTCATCTTATGTTGTGTGAATTGACCAAGTATACTAAGAAGTTCATTGTATTGTTCCATGACAGGTCTAGAATCGACCATTTTGTAATTGTTAAAATTACTTACAAGGAACTTCTTACTTGATGCATCCTCAGCCATATATTTGGCTTCCAAGGAATCCCACAGTTCTTGAGTAGATTCAACATTCTGATAAATGTCAAAGAGAGTATCAGACATACCATTGAGGATTAATCCTCTGCAGACATAGTCATCATTCTCCCATTTGCTTCTGCTCTTCATCTGTTCCATAGTAGCATCATCCCCATGATCTTCAGGAATGGTTGTGGTCATAACATACACCACATTCATGCTTGACAACAAGAATTGCATCTTCTTTTGCCATCTTCTGAAATCGGCACCTTCAAACTTTTCTAGTTTGGAAAAGTTAGCAGCCATATGCCTCATAGTAGCAGCAATTGATTATCACTAAAATAGTTTCTATTGATTGTTGGTTGTTTTGTGTGTTGTGTTCCCAGAACAGGGTTAAGATAATCAATCAAGGTACCGGATATTCACTTGAAATCGTGTTATCACTTTCCAATAGAAACTATTCGACCCTATGCCTGGGTTACACGAATATCTCTATGGGATAAGACCAAGTGATGTTCTTGTTTTAGGCACAAATCAAGAACCAAATCGTATTCAAGTGTTTAGGGTTTGTATGTTGTATTCTGAATATCCATGTAGTTATGATACGACCTCTATTAATAATAGAGTTTTCTCAAACCCTAGCCCATGGAATTATGTATAGTTAACGGCTCATTAATTATACCATAATAGTTTCCATAATAGTAGGAATCAATTGTTATAAGCTTACCAGCAGGAACAAGCTTACCAGCAGGAACTAAGCTTACCAGCAGGAACTAAGCTTACCAGCAGGAACAAGCTTATACTAGCAGTAGGAACTGGTAATCTTAACACTAGCAGTAGAATACTGGTAGTCTTAATACTAGCAGTAGAATCATTACTACTAGTAGAAACTCTGCATAACCACTATTGAGTCAGGGTGTTCAGGGACCTAATGGGTGTACATTCCGTACCTCCAAACCCATTACCAGGTGTGAACTCATCCCTCAAGTGTACTAAATTTTCCAACAGTGACCCGTGCACATCCACAAAAAAAATACAGTTAGGTCGTGAAAGACTCGTCCTTTCCGGATTCCATAAAAATAATCAAAAAATACAGTTAGGTCGTGAAAGACTCGTCCTTTCCGGATTCTATTAAAATAATAAAAAAATACTGTTAGGTCGTGAAAGACTCGTCCTTTTCGGATCCCCTAAAAATAACCAAAAAATACGATTAGGTCGTGAAAGACTCGTCCTTTCTGAATTCCGTAAAAATAATCAAAAGAATACAGTTAGGTCGTCAAAGACTCCTCCTTTTCTCATCCACTAAAAATAATCAAAAAAATACGGTTAGGGTTTTTAGGCATTGCCACTGTCCGTAAAGTACCACCACCACCATCAACCCACCCTTCATTTCCACTCACTTTTTCAACTCCAGCTAAACGACGTCGTTCAATTCCTTCTGGAATCTTAACTCACGGGTCGGGTTGATGGGTGGGTAGCAAATGTATCCGACCCGAGGAAAAGGTACTGCTTTTTTACTGTGCATACTGACTAGCTGTCACTATCATTTTTAGGGTTTTAAAAGTTGAATTTAAGGGTTTTCCCGGTTGACCTGAACAGGGAAAACCTCACCCGTTTACAAGGGTTAGCAAAATATTTGACAAATGTTGGTTGTTCTGTCACTCCGTGAGTCTGTGTAGGTTATACCTTGGATCAACTAAAGTTAGTTAAGATACACCCATTTTACTACAAGTAGCAGTATAGTAGATCCTTAATTGTTTTATCTATAATTTTTTAGAATATTTGTTATCTCACTGTAGCACTGAATTGAGTGCAGCTGCCACCTCAAGCTTAACAAGATCAATGAAGAGAGATAAGCCGGCAGGTCTTCGTAGCAATGATAAAATTGTAAAGCCTTCTAAGAAATTGAAGGTCAGAATTACTTCTGATGATCAAAGCCCATCGGAAGCGGGGCAAAGTAAAGAAGCAAACAACACCCCTGTTTATCCATCAGGACGCGTGACAAGAGCTAAAGCTGGTGGTGAAACCAGTGAGGCAACCAAGAATATTTCTGATGATCGAAGCCCATCAGAAGCGGGGCAAAGTAAAGAAGCAAACAACACCCCTGTTTATCCATCAGGACGCGTGACAAGAGCTAAAGCTGGTGGTGAAACCAGTGAGGCAACCAAGAATATTTCTGATGATCGAAGCCCATCGGAAGCGGGGCAAAGTAAAGAAGCAAACAACACCCCTGTTTATCCATCTGGACGCGTGACAAGAGCTAAAGTTGGTGGTAAAACTAGTGAGGCAACTAAGAGTATTTCTAATGGAAAGAAAACGGTAGGTTATTTCTTATAGCAGGCAAGGGTGTTGAGTATATGAATTTAATTTACATCATATCAACCACAAACATATACTAATGACACAGAATAAACATAATATATTTTTTCAATATTTTACTTTTGCAGCCTGGTAAGCGAGAAAAAGCAGCTGAACTAAAAAGTCCCGTTATTAAGTCTTCCAGAAAGAAGGGGGAAATATCAGCTGATAATAAAGGCCAGAAAACTTTACCCGAAGGTGTGTGAATAATTACTACAATTTTAGTTCTGATTGGTTATGTTATTTTACGTGCTTATATTCATGACACATATAATAAGTTATTAATGTGCGCAGGAGCGGAAGGTGATTCTACCAAAACAACAACCCCAAATATAGCTGAGGAAGGAGTGACATTATTAATGCATCTGTCCAGTGAATATGAGCCACTAAATCCAGAAGCTGAGACACCGCAATCTTTTGCTCCATTGTCCCTCGAGACTACAGGCAATCAGGTACATTACAACGACTCTCATCTCCTTTCGTGCCCATAATAATTTCTCACTAGACACAACCACTCAGTTTAATTAATGTATAAAGAACAATTTTAAATGATTTCTTTGCGTTTTATGAAGAGAGAATTATAACATGTTTGGGTTGAATAGAGTTAGGTCGTGAAAGACTCGTCCTTTTCGGACCCGTGCTCACCCATGTGCATCTGAATAAAAACTCGCCCTCCCCGGTTGACCTGAACAGGGAAAACCTCACCCATTTACAAGGGTTAGCAAGATATTTGACAAATGTTGGTTGTTCTGTCACTCCGTGAGTCTCTGTAGGTTATACCTTGGATCAGCTAAATATGGTGGATTGCTTTCATGCCTTTAACCTCTTTTTCATCTATCCATGACTGTAAAGTTAGTTAAGATACACCCATTTTACTACAAGTAGCAGTATAGTAGATCCTTAATTGTTTTATCTATAATTTTTTAGAATATTTGTTATCTCACCGTAGCACTGAATTGAGTGCAGCTGCCACCTCAAGCTTAACAGACCCGACCAAGGACACAACTCCACATACTGATAAAAAAAATGCTATCGTAACAAGATCAATGAAGAGAGAAAAGCCGGCAGGTCTTCGTAGCAATGATAAAATTGTAAAGCCTTCTAAGAAATTGAAGGTCAGAATTACTTCTGATGATCAAAGCCCATCGGAAGCGGGGCAAAGTAAAGAAGCAAACAACACCCCTGTTTATCCATCAGGACGCGTGACAAGAGCTAAAGCTGGTGGTGAAACTAGTGAGGCAACCAAGAATATTTCTGATGATCGAAGCCCATCGGAAGCGGGGCAAAGTAAAGAAGCAAACAACACCCCTGTTTATCCATCTGGACGCGTGACAAGAGCTAAAGCTGGTGGTAAAACTAGTGAGGCAACTAAGAGTATTTCTAATGGAAAGAAAACGGTAGGTTATATCTTATAGCAGGCAAGGGTGTTGAGTATATGAATTTAATTTACATCATATCAACCACAAACATATAGTAATGACGCCGAATAAATATAATATAATTTCAATATTTTACTTTTGCAGCCTGGTAAGCAAGAAAAAGCAGCTGAACTAAGAAGTCCCGCGATTAAGTCTGCCAGAAAGAAAGGGGAAATATCAGCTGATAATAAAGGCCAGAAAACTTTACCCGAAGGTGTGTGAATAATTACTACAATTTTAGTTCTGATTAGTTTTGTTATTTTACGTGCTAATATTCATGACACATATAATAAGTTATTAATGTGGGCAGCAGCTAAAGGTACATTACAACGACTACAGGAAGCAGTGACATTATTAATGAATCTGTCGGGTGAAAATAATCCACTAAATCCAGAAGCTGAGACACTGCAATCTTTCGCTCCATTGTCCCCCGAGACTACAGGCAATCAGGTACATTACAACGACTCTCATCTCCTTTCGTGCCCATAATAATTTCTCACTAGACACAACCACAGTTTAATTAATGTATAATTTGAACAATTTTAAATGCTTCCTTTGCGTTTTATGAAGAGAGAATTATAACATGTTTGGGGTAACAAATGAGATGTGGTATATAAATCATCAAGTTGTTTTGCTTGTAAGATATAATTTCACAAAGAAATGATAGTGACTGTAGCTCTCATTGCTTCTCATGTAGGAGGACACGGAAGCAAATGCTGACACAACTGTGAGAAGGGAGACGGGAAGGCCAGATAAAATAAGAAGACAAGCGAAACTTCCCGAAACTCCTTTGGGAGGTATAGTTTTAAATTAGTTTTGTAACTTTGTTCAGTTGTTGACGTGACATCTGTGTACATATATGTTGATTAACAAGAATTTATATGATTATTGCAGTAAGTAATGAAAATGGAGATGCAATCCCAGCTGCAGTTGATGCCTCAAAGCAGAAAAACACATCATCAACCATAGTAGTCAATGGAGATAAGACCCTAAATCGAGGTTCTGAGCGAGAGCTAGCTTTCTCATCAATGGCTCAACTAAAGTATTGTGACAAGCACAATCAAGTGGGTTTCTTGAAGAAACCAAACGAGAATGAAGGTTTCGAACAGATAGTTGATTTTTTGAAAGGCTCTCATCTCAGGTATGCCTTAACACATAATCCAACTATCTATGATTCCCTAGTCAAACAGTTTTGGGGGACTGCTACCTCCGAAACTCTTGCTGATGGGACTCTACATTTAAGGGCAACCATTGATAATAATGAAGTTTCAGTCACTGAAGCATCCATTAGGAGTAGTCTTAAACTGGATGATGCTTCAGGGGAAACTATGTTATCAAATACTATGCTTTTAGAGGGTATGGGCAACATTGGTTATCCCATTGATGGTACTTTTACATTTTGGAAAAGTTTCTTTTCACCTCAGTGGAAGTTTTTACTTCACCATTTGCTACATTGCCTAAGTCTCAAGAGTGGAGGATGGGATCAGTTTGGAAGCAACATTGCTTCTGCTTTGGTCTGTCTTTCACTTGGAAAGACTTTCAATTTTTCAAAACTAATTTTTGATGGCATGGTGACAAATGTAAACAGTAAGCATAAGTTTTTAATGTACCCTAGGTTTCTTCAAATGGTGTTGAACTTTAAACCTGATAACAACATGCCGACTTATGTGTGTATAGCCTTTAAGGACAAAATTTTCAATAATATGAAAAGGGGTTTTATGGGGGCCAATAGACCATTATTGCCTGCTATGTTGTGTGGTACTATTAACCTTGCAGGTACATCCTCAACCGGAAGAGTTGGCCACTCCCCATCACCCACAACTGTGAGAAGGGAGACGGGAAGGCCAGATAAAATAAGACAAGCGAAACTTCCCGAAATTCCTTTGGAATTTGTCAAGAGTCACAATCAGGTTGCCTACTTGGAGAAAACAGAGAAGGGTGATGGACAACACTTTCATGAGATTGTGGACTTCTTGAACACAACTCACATAAGGTATGCTCTTACTATTAACCCTACCCTTTATGTCTCTCAAATTACAAAGTTTTGGCAGACTGCTACTGTCATAACTAATGAAGATGGAGACATAAAATTACATTCTAATGTGGATGGCATATCATTCATTGTTACTGAAAATTCTATTAGGAGACATCTTAAGTTAGAAGATTTAGATGGTATCAATGATTTGCCAAACACTGAAATTTGGCAAGAAATTGCTAAAATGGGGTATGATACATCCAACCATAAATTGACTTTTCTAAAAGCATGTTTCTCCCCACAATGGAGATTTTTAGTCCATAATCTCTTGCATTGTTTGAGCCCAAAAAAAACATCATGGGAGCAATTCAGTAGCAATATTGCTATTGCTCTCATCTGTTTATCAACAAATAAAGTTTTTAACTTTTCTAAATTCATATTTGAGAGTATGGTAAATAATGTCAAAAGTAAAACTAAGTTTTTAATGTATCCAAGATTTGTGCAAGCCTTTTTGAACAAGAAAAAGAATCGGTTAAAGAAACATAAGAAAACCTTTCAAACACCTTGCCTGCGACAAAAACTTTTTCAAAATATGGCAAGGGCAAGTAGACTTTTCAATGGGGTAGCAATACCTCTTTTTCCTGAGATGTTGGAAAGAATACAAAATTTTGAGGGTGAAAGGTCAGTAATCCCAACTGAGCCCCAACACACACCCATTGTGGTTCGAGATTTTATCCATACACCCCCAGTAATCACAACCTATAGGATAAGAACCAGACAGGAGACTATGGTTCCTCAGCCTAGTCCTCCTACTCAAACCTTTGTAGCAGATGAGGCTATCATTTTTGATAGTATGGGTGGGGCTGACACTACTGTTTCAGGCTTAGTAGCTGGACAGGGCAGTGTCAACATAACTAAGACCCCTACCATGGCAACATCTAATGTGCCAAGTCCTCGAAGGCTTGCCACAAGTGATGTAACCCCAAGCCACATGGAATATATGGGTGGTTCAGGAATACATCCTAGTCCAACTAGGGCAGAAACTGAATCTATGCCCCAAGATTCACATCTCCTAGCAGGTAACACAGCTAGAAGTGATGAGGGCAGCTCTAAACTAAATGAATTGATGGAACTGTGTACAAATTTGTCAAACAAGGTGTTAAGTTTAGAGGATGAGCTCGAAAGTCATAAAAGGAACTTTGCCCTGGTGTACAGAAAGTTGGTTACAAGAGTGAAGAAATTGGAAGCTCAAATCAAGAGGTCCAAGGGCAAAAGATCTAAGCTGGTGATTTCTACAACTTCTTCAAGTTCTGATTCAGATGATGATGATGATCCTAAACAGGGGAGGAAAAAAGAACCTCTCATTGCACCGATCCCAACAACTCAAGAACAAGACGAAATGTCATATGTAACTGTAGCACAAATGAAGACTGTCATGTCCACTGCTATAGCTCACGTGAATGAACAAATAGAGAAGGCTGTTGCGGATCAGTTCAAGAAATACCTGGCATCACAACACACATCACAACCAACAACATCATCAACACAACTTCCTAACACATCAGGCCCTCAACACAACTACAAAGACTTTGAGTTTGAGGAACTAAAGAAAATGATGCTAGCTCATATGTTGGATCAACCCGAGCTTAGGAATGCTAAACCAGCATTGTTTGGTTACTTGTACAGAGGTGCGGATCTTGAACGCACGTGCACGACGAATATTCTTCGTAAGAGACTCCATGATGATCTGGACAGTGATAATCATTAGGGGGAGAAGACGAAGAAACAGAAGGCTAGTGGTGAAACTACATATAGTTGATTGCGAAAAAGAGAATAACTAATGAAAATTCACTTATAATCTATGAAGGACTTTTTTGTAGACAACGTTGTTTTGTGGAATTGTTGTAGTTACCATTAACAAATGTAACTGATTATGAGAAGGAGTACCTGTGCACTGTTGGCATTGCTTTTATATCTATCTAACTATTATATTTGTAGAACCTTTTGTTTTGCTGTAGAGCCCTTAAAAATCGCCACATGGACCAAAGAGACAATAAATGATGGTGACCCGGTTTCTCTCTTTTTTATAACATTCGGTTTATGTTTTGGGCTGTTCTGTCTTATTTTGTACTGATATCTTTAATTTTTGGCTTGAAAATTGATTCATATAAGTTTACTTAAGTTGGATATGGAAACAGGTGCAGATTTGAGTTCTTTGCTATCTTGAGACTATGGAATGCGGTAAAAGGTGCAATTTTATTCTTATTTTGTTATTTGTTATGATTTAGTCATATATATATTTTTTATTTCCCTTTTTTGTTACAGAGTATTTAACTTCTGAGGATGTGTATAGTAGTAGATCAGCAGTGGCAGAGACGAGAGATAATGGAAGTCATGATGAACGGCAATGTTTGTTAGCCTTTCGTTTTCAGCAGGCCTATAAGGATGAAAGATGGTGTGCTAGCTCAATGAGAGAAATTCAGGAGCACTCAGGATTGTTTGGGGGCTCTATTATAGTATTTTAAGGTTTTGCTTTCCAAAAATTTGAGCCTAAGAAGGTACATATGGACATGGTGATAAAAGTAGAGAACATATATCATGTTTGCAGTTTACACCTATTGAGGTTGAGGCATTAATATTGGTTTAACAAGTTAAATAGGTTGCAAAGATTCATCCGTTTGTAATTATGATTATTGAAAAAAGGTATAATTTTCGTATTATGTTAGTCTTGTTAATAAAAAGTTTCGACCTTATAGCAGGGATCAAGTGGTTACTTTCAGAAGGGATCAAGTTTCGACCTAAAAGTGTTTTTGGAGTTGGACATGAAAGGAAATGCAATGACCTTTGAATCACTAGGTTAGGATTGCTGAATACACTAGCAAAGAGGAATACTTCTGTTGTTATAGCGTAAGGGGGCTCTTTGGATGTGTATTCTGGAAGTGATCATATATTCATATGGCTCTTGTATAACAGTGGTGCATCAAAACAAGCAAGCCCAATTATCTCGACACTCCACAAGGCAGCTTGATAGGAAAAAACAAATGGTCATAGCACCACATAATAGGTAACAATATTTGCTAGAGACTACATTTCCAATCTAAAAGCCATCCACAGAATCCTTGAAGAAGGCACATCTTTCAGCTCTCTCTAGATAGATTTTGTAAATGACTCAAAGATCAGGCATCATCTCAGCTTATATTGCCTTCCGTTCTATCCCCCAATACTACATATCAAACAACCATTTCACTGCATACATATTCTCATACAACTGACAATAAAGGACTCAAACCTTTATAAAAATAGTATCCCTGCATTTCACATTGATCACCAAATTCCTCAGCCATTCATGCATCCCCTTAGAACATGAAACTACCTTATGGGATTACTTATATCATCATTTGAATACCACACCACAGAGGTTGTCCCATCTTTCATGACACCAATCTATAGAAATGGACTCAAAATGAAATATTTTCCTCCACAATGTTCTAAAACCAAAATCCAAACACCCATTATGCATCTAATCATCACATTTTCTATGAGGAATACAGAACTTAGTCCATAATTGTTGGTGAACTTCCATCTCAGCTCGCAAAAGAACCAATCACTACTTCAATGACATTCATCAAACCAAAACAGACAATAGTGCTGAAACAACTGTTGAGGCAAGCTTTTTACTTAAATTTATAGTAGATGTGGCAGGTTTGACCTATTACTTATGAATGGGTCGATTTGTTTGTGTTATTTCTAATCGGGTCAAACGAGTTTTTAGTTAAAAGAGAAATGAGCCATATAAAAAAACTAGCCAGAAGGCAAAGGGGTCAAATGGGTTGATTCAGGTGTTTTATATCAAAAGGGTCAACTGTAACAACTTGATTAATGTTGCTAAAAGAGGGATTTAAAAGTTATACGGGAAATGGTTAATGAGTGACGTGTTAGGGTATTTTTTACAATTATAAATTTTTTTGAGCTACAAACACGATCATGAAATGAGTATATATGTAAACGATATGTCGACCAAAAGCTGTTTTAAGGGTATTGACCTATAATTTCTCATAAACTTTTTTTTTGGATTGCTACATATTACATTCGTAGTCATGTAGCATATATTATTTGAAAAAGGGGTCATTTGCCTTACCTATTGCGCTTACCATGACATCATATGAGATTGTAATTTATATTAAGATTGCCCTTTTTATAATAATAATTACAGGCAGTGAATGGGCATCTTGAAATTCCGATAACCAACTTTGGTGGAAGTGTGGAGGTATTGTGCGTAAAAGGTGGGGAATGCTTTGTTAAGTATACCGGGCCTGAGTCAATCGGGTCGGGAGTCAAAGCAGCAATTAAAGAGAAGTTTACAGACGATGAGAATGTCGTGTTGACATAGTAGGTTGCTCTTAAGGCATGCATATATGTGTGTGTATCTTGATCTGAAAATATAGTATATTTTTAATAATGCAGGACAATGGTATTAATTGTTGAAATAAGATAGAATCATCAAAGATTTAAACTTTACACAATTGTTGTAGATTCATCACATTTTTCGATACATATACCACGTATCTCACAAATATCTTTAATAAGACTTAAACACACAACATATTTAATATGTAATAGTTATCTTAGGGTGGGTGTAATGGAGATGAAGGGTTACACCCCTCTCCGTCACTCACATTTTGGCTTCCATATCATACACCAATATCGCGACCCTATTAGGGAAAGAAAACAAATGCGACGCTTTCATGCTGCCTACATTTGTTTTGCCTCACTTCACTTTAATATAATTTAATGTTCTTGCATCAACCCATCTTTATCCCACTCCAAACTCTCATAATAAACTCGATAAACAATTAATTAATCACATTAACATAATAACACCCCAATATTATAAAAACAAACAAAATCTTAGCATACTACTAATATCAATAAATCACATAATAACATTATTTTGTTATGGATAATTATTAGTGGATGTCCATATAACCCATAATAGGCCCACGGCCCATGTTAGCTATTAGGGTTTTTGCCCTAATGTTTGTCTATATATACTCTTTGTAAATCTCATAGTTAATGATTAATAAGAAGAATATTCATTCCCTCAATCTTGTATTCACAACACGTTATCAGCACGCTCTAAAGGTTTAGGTTTTCTCTCGTTTTCATCACCGGTACGTCTTCGGCCCTTCGACTCTCCTTGCGTCTAAAACCAATCGACTTTAGTGATATATAAATATATGATATCGTACTGTATGACGTGATGATATCTATAACATGATGATGATATCTTTGACAAGATATGGACAGTACATCATTGAATTATAATATCATATAGCATGAGTATAGTACAGAATGTTTATAATATTCAATCATATGGTATAATTGAATGGGTTATGTTATACAAGCCCCCCCTATCATGTGGGCTCCGCCTATTCTGGTCAACATGTACAAATTTTAAAGCATACAATACAACCGGCGGCAGCATATGAAAAGTCAACACCCCCCTATAGGGGGGCTTGAATAACTTCTCCCTAATTGAATATGTGTCGAACAGTATTCAATATTTTGTTTACAAAATAAGTTTTATTCATTAATTTAATGTGATATTAATATGAGGTACTTTAATGGGTCACGTAAATAAAGTTTCTCACATGCTCTTTTATTATATGTTCTTATTTCTTTTCATATTCAATACTTTATTGTTTGTTTTTCTTTTAAATCATGTCATAGCACTAGTTAGATGCACATCGATACTATATATATATATATATATATAATATATATATATATATATATATATATATATATATATATATATATATATATATATATATATATATATATATATATATATATATATATATATATATTAATAATTCATTATATCGGTGATAAAGTAAAACTAGATCTTTAATTTATAATTTATATCCTTATGTATTGTCGCTTTCATGCTATTTGTTTTTCATGCTATATGATATTCGTATATGTTTGCTATATGTAATGCCATTTTCATTTATTGTTTATTGCCTTGATTTGCTATATGTTTTGTACATGTGATGTTTACCGGTTGTTGTTAGGAATGGTTTATGATAGTAGATCTGATTTGATTTCGATGCTGATGTCATGATTATGTTTATGTTTACATGATGTTAGATGGTTTTAATTTAAATAGTAATGCTGATTCTTAAGTTAATTGGATCTGATGTGTAGATCTATATGTATTGATTTAATGAAATTTTGTGATTATGCTATATAATTATGCTAGTTAACTGGTATAAACTAATGAAGATTTGGTAGTTTGATTAATTAAATTATTTGATTAAGCTTGTTTGTTTAAATACACTTATGTTACGTAGTGAACAAGAATATTAATAAGTAATTCTTTATATAATAATTTAACAAAAAGTGGTTTTATATTCTTGTTATATGTTATTATTGAAAATATGTTAATTATAAGCATAACATGATTTAATATGTGCATTCTGCCGTAATTATTTTATATAACTTATTATATTTGCTTAAAGTTTAGTATAATTTAAATTAACCAAACATGGATTGAAGTATATTATCTCATGTACATATTTTACTTGTTTTTGTTTCACTCGGTGTTTTGTTTATGTGTTTTGTTTAACACGTATTTAATGTCAACGTATAGTTATCATGGAGCAAAAACTTGCAAATCTTTCTATTGTGGCTTTAGACATAAGCGGAAAAAATTATTTGTCTTGGGCGTTGGAAGCCGAGACATACTTGGATGCACATGGGCTTGTGGATACAATCCACGAAGGAAAAGAAACAACTAATATGCAAAAAGCCCAGGCATTGATGTTCTTACGACATCACCTCCATGTGGACTTAAAAACTGAGTACCTCACAGTAAAAGATCCACTAGCCCTTTGGAATAAAATAAAGGACCGATATGACCACCAGAAAACGGTCATCTTGCCAAGGGCAAGATATGAATGGACTCACTTAAGGCTCCAAGATTTCAAAACAGTGAGTGAATTTAACTCGGCCATGCATCGCATTACCTCCACATTGCTATTATGTGGTGACTCAATTAGTGATGCCGAGATGTTGGAAAAGACTTTTTTCACATTCCATGCTTCGAATATACTATTGCAACAGCAATATCGAGCCAAAGGATTCACTAAATATAGTGAACTAATTTCATGCTTACTTGTGGCCGAAGAAAATAATGAGCTTTTAATGAAAAATCATGATAATCGTCCAACTGGTACCGCTCCTTTATCGGAAGCGCATGTGACTACTTATCACAATGGAGGTCGTGGTCGTGGTTATGACCGTGGACGAGGACGTGGACGAGGTTATGGTTCTGGTCGAGGTCGTGGTCAAGGGCGTGGCAATGGTAGAGGTAATTATCATGCTGTTAATCATAGTGTTAACTTTAAGAACAACAATGGCCACAAGAAGTGGCAAGATAAGGAAAAGAATGGAGGAGATGAAAAAGAAAAGAACATAATAGCGGATTCATGTTATCGTTGTGGCACTTTTGGTCATTGGGCAAAGCAATGCCGTACACCCAGGCATCTAGTTGAACTTTATCAAAATTCTATCAAGAACAAGGGAAACGGGGTAGAGTCAAAATTTGTTTATGATAATAAAAATGATATCCCCGATGGTCCTAAAGACCATACTGATGATGAAACTTATTTGGAAGCTGATGATTTTCTTACAGATGATTAATTGGTAGAGTCAAGCCATGAATAGTTTTTCTTTCAGTGTTTTGTTAGGAATTTTCTTTAAGTGTTTGGTTTGGAATTTTCTTTAGGTGTTTTTCTTAGGCTTTCTTGATTATGTTTGGATTCCTATTATTTTTGGCTATGAATGTTTTATTAGGCTTTATTTTATTTATTTTATTTCTTTGGTGTCCATTATATTTTTTTCGAATTGATAAATGCTTCAAGACTTCAATCTGTCTTTACTTGACACATACCAATTTTATAATAACACATAACCTATTTAAGGCTATCTAGTTTGTTATGTGATCTGAGTTATAAACATGTTTATAGCAATATAGTTGAATGACGTATATAGATTTTATTTTACATATTATTGTTTTGTGGCCAAGCATAGTAACGTGCATAATTTATTTATTAATTTTTGTTTCTGTAAATTCTTTAATGGACATTATGTTATGATATATGATGTATATGTGTTAAGAATATTGTGCAACTTGTATTGATTGGCAAACCGGTTCGACCATTCCGGTTTAGTGATGATGCGAAATATATAGAAGAATGATGTGTTTCTTCCAAGATAAATTTTTATTGTTCTCAGTGGAAGTTGGTTATTTACTTATCACCATAAAATACAAATAAGGACTTGCTTCCTTAAATTGTGGAAAAATATAAAGGGCATGTATGTAGGCCTATACATGTGCCATATGGATCATTTTGATTTATAAAATCGATGCATCGTCAAAATGATCATCAAAGACGCAACTTAAGATTAGCGTGATTAATGGCTCGGCTTATAAAATGCGAGCACGGTTTTCCAAATTAAATTATAAAAAATGGTGGTGAAAACTTCCAAGTATTGGGCGATTATTGGAATAAGTGTTGAACATAAAAGTAGCCCATGTTCATACGCGAATTGCTTTTGTTGAAACGTTTATAAAACGTCTTCAGTTGATTGCAAAGCCAATAATATTGTGAGAACAAAACTTTTAGTTTATGGGGCATGTTATGACATATGAATCGCATCTTGCCAACAATCTATAATGAATCCTCCCCATTAGAATGGTTTTGGTCACAAACCAAATTTCCCATGTGAGATTTTGTAATTGTGTGATATATAGTAAATACACCACAACACACAAAATGGGATATTTAAATTGATAATTCATTCAGGGGGAGAGAATGAGCAGCGAGAAATATGGAATGAATTATGATATAGATGTTGATCCTCACATTAATGAATATGAACTTAAAGTTCAAGGGACAAATAACATTCCAGATATAGTAAATGCCAGACATATTTAGTGACCTAAAGAAAGTGACTAGATCATATTATGCTGCTATTGCTCCAATTACAATGTGTGTCCCAACAGTAAAATCATTGATTGGTAGTAAGTCTATGGCACGTCTGCAGCGTGATAGACGAATCGATTCCAAATAAAAAGTCCTCGAATGAATAGATAAAATGGAGCAATAAATTAAGATGGTCGAATCGAGGTAATAAAGACCCCATAATAGTCTCTGAAAGAAAAACTAGACATGAAAGGATATTGAAAACCCCGGGTACATGAAAAAAAAAACTTTGAGATCTCAACTAATGATAGAATATAATGTCTAGTAAAGTGTGGAATCGAAAAGAACTGAAACGACGTAGATAATACTGTATATAATAATGCGCATGATAAATACAAGGTGAGGATCTTGGATATCTACAAGAAGTGTAGTTGTAAAATGAATGGCCAAAGAATATAAAGACGCAAGTAACTAATGAACTATGAAAGTCTCTTATGATGAAACGTGATTATTGGGTGAAATCCATACACATAAATGTTATGAGAAAGGATATTTAATGTTATGTCTGGCAATATGAGAAATAAGTTGTATGCGTCTAATATTATAAAACAAGAGCTCATTTTTGTTGAGATTCCTTAAGGAATATAGAATGCATGGAACACGTGTCATGATTTAAAATTCTCGAGAATAGTAGTTGATCAAATTGAACCACAGTAAATCAAATATTTCAATATTTTCAAGGTACAAAGGATATGGGTTTATATTTTACTAACCCGTCAAAACAAGTTTAGTTAGTTTTGCAGATGCAGGATATATGTTTAACTTACAATGATCGATCTCAACATGGATATATTGTTACAAGTGGCGAATATTTTTCCTGGCATTTGATAGAGCAAACAATCAAGGCGACTTCATCAAACCATACATAAATTCTGGAAAGGAGATAGCAACTATTGCATGAAGATAATGTAGCATACCTTGCTATATTCAAGTAACGTTACATCAAAGGCGACAAGACACTTCTCATTCCAGTGATGATTTCGTTGACCTATTTACACGATACCAAGTGATGTAGTCATCAGAGGGAGATAATACGCGCTGCACTCTTTTTGTCCTTAGTCATGGTTTTGTCCCACTGGGTTTTCCTGGCAAGGTTTTTAATGAGGCAGCATTCCCTAAGCGTATTAACAATATGGACATCCAAGAGGGAGTGTTATGGATAATTATTAGTGGATGTCCATATAACCATAATAGGCCCATGGCCCATGTTAGCTATTAGGGTTTTTGCCCTAATGCTTGTCTATATATACTCTTTGTAAATCTCATAGTTAATGATTAATAAGAAGAATATTCATTCCCTCAATCTTGTAATTTTGTTTTTAGAAAATAATCCATTATACCTTTAAAAAAAATATAGATGAGTATACGAACCGGAAAACTGAACCAGAATCGAGAACCAAACATGTTCAATCTTTGTTCTCATTTACACCGAGTTTCGGTTCTTGAAACCGTCGGCTCTGGTTTAGTTTTTACCGGTTCTTGACCCGTGCTCATCCATAAAAAAAATACAGTTAGGTCGTGAAAGACTCGTCCTTTCCGGATTCCATAAAAATAATCAAAAAATAAAGTTAGGTCGTGAAAGACTCCTCCTTTTCGGATCCCGTAAAAATAATCAAAAAAAATACGGTTAGGGTTTTAGGCATTGCCACTGTCCGTAAAGTACCACCACCACCAACCCACCCTTCATTTCCACTCACTTTTTCAACTCCAGCTAAACGACGTCGTTCAATTCCTTCTGGAATCTTTACTCACGGGTCGGGTTGATGGGTGGCTAGCAAATGTATCCGACCCGAGGAAAAGGTACTGCTTTTTTGTAACTTTACTGTCACTATCAGTTTTTTAGGGTTCTTTTAATATTGAAATTTGGGGGTTTTAAGTACTGTTTATGGTTTTATGCTGAAATTTGATGTGAAAAAACTGGGTTTTTTTGGAATTTATGGTGGGTTTTTTTGGAAGTTATGCTGCGGTTTTGTTTCGGGTTTTGAGTCGTTACTCCAGTCGTCTTTCTTCGTCATGTTTTATTGTGAATTATTTGTTTTAAAGTGATATATGTACACGAATTGGTTTATCTATGGAATTCAGACTTTTTGACTTTGATGCTTTTATATTTTAGTGATGCACATATTTGTTATGCTATTTATGTGAGGAGATTTTTCACCAAGGTTTATCTATGGAATTCAGACTTTTTGACTGTTAATCTTGTTTGTGTTATTTCTAATCAGGTCAAATGAGTTTTTAGTTCAAAAGAGAAATGGGCCTCATAATAAAATTAGCCAGAAGTCAAATGGGTTGATTCAGGCTGTGTTTTATATCAAATATTGTAACAAATAAAAAAATGTTGCTAAAAGCGAAATGGGTTAAAGTTGACTTGGGTTGTGTTTCACTTAAATGGGTTAAATAAAATTCATAGCTAAAAGGGGAAATGGGTTGAATGTCGACCAAAGTCTATTTTAAAGTGTACAACCTTCTATAGATCCTCTTTATTCAAATTACTAGCTTCAAGGCCCGCCCGATGGGCGGCTAGTTTCAAGAATTTGTTTTTAAGATAAGAATAATTAGTACAATGGTTTGATAATAGACTAACTTTAAAATGTTGGAGAAGTAATATGTGATCAAATAAGCATTATAACATAATCCATATAAAAAGTATATTGGCAAAACAAAGTATCTATTATGTGTTTAAAAAAAAACACTCATTGTTTGACAAATAACAAATAGTAATAAAAAAATAACTAAACTTATATACGTTGAAGGACTTCTTTATATACAACGTTTGTTGTATAATTGCAATACTTTCCATCGTTGTCGCAGCATAAAACTTTCAAACCCTTCTTGCTCTTTACCCTCGATACGGCTACATAAAGTTGTCCATGTGAAAAAACAGGTCGTTCTAAAAAGAGTCCAACCTTAGATAAAGTTTGGCCTTGACTTTTGTTAATTGTCATAGCAAAACAAATAGATATGGGGAATTGTCTTCTGTTAAGCTGAAATGGCATCTTTTTATCCGATGGACTAATTACCATTCGAGGTATAGCTACAACCGTGCCTACTTGACCTCCCGATATAATTTTCCCCTCAATGTTATTGATTCCCATTCTGACAATTTGTAACCTTGTACCATTACATAGTCCTCCTCTTTGGTCAATGTTTCGCAAACACATTATCGGAGCACCAACTTTCAATACTAACTTATGATGAGGAACTCCTGACATCTTTATTGAATTCAAGAACTCTGTTGTGTAGAGCGACTCATGGTAATTAAAATCTAAATCTACATCTGTAACCGTATCGGAACTATAACATACCTTTTCTCTACCAGGAAGCATAGACATCATACGTTCATTTATTTTGTCAACCTCTTGATGTGTTGGTGCAAGTATAGCTCTATCTTGAAAATACAGTGGATCAAACCGGTTTTCCTCCCAACTGTCGTAAGTTTCCTTTATAACTGAACCAACGTGATCATCAGAATCTGGTATGAGCATTTCTTCGGGAAATTCAACCTCGGCATGCCCATCATTCTTTCCACCTATTTTTCCCTCGCCAATCTTGAGAATCCATTCAGCAAACTCACTAATTTCTTCTGCATCAGCTGGATTGCAACCAACACGTAGCCTCATGTTTTGTGTCAGTTTCAAAACCGTACAATGATTCCATAATCTAGACATGTTTAGCGAAGCATGTACAACATCTTGCCTACTGTCATTAGGTATAACTGGTAGTATTTGCCTAAAGTCTCCACCGAAAACAACCACTTTTCCCCCAAAAACCTTGTCAGAATTAGGAGTGTAAGTACCTGAAGCTACATCTCTTAGTGTTCTATCAAAAGCTTCAAACGCAAGTCTATTAATCATTGGAGCCTCATCCCATATAATTAACTTCGTCTAACGTATCAAATCTGCAAGGGGACTATCTGCAGAAATTGAACACATAGAATCCTCCACAACATTTATTGGGATAGCGAACCGTGAATGTGATGTTCGTCCACCATCAAGCAACAAAGATGCAATTCCACTTGATGCAACGTTTAAAACTATCTCGCCTTTTGACCTTAAAGCCGCAGTCAATGTCTTGTACAAAAAAGTCTTACCGGTACCACCATAACCATACACAAAAAACATACCTCCCGTATTGTTGTTGCATGCATCAACAATTGCTTTATATATGCCTTTCTGCTCATTCGTCAAGCTTGCATTCAGTCCTTCATGTTGGATTATCAATTCTGGTATTTTATAATCCAGTTCGTCGTAAATCAAACGATTGTAACCTTCCATTGTAAACTCAGTATTGGGATAAGGCATATTCACTATATCCTTGAGACTTCTTGAACTGCTAAGTAGCTTATCCTCAATATATGTCAAACATATATTGTACCGTTGAGTATCGGTGAGTTGAAGATCTGAAACATAAAAGTCAAATGATATTTAGTCTAAAGTTATTGATAGTAAACTTCTAGCAAAACATAAATACTTCTTTCTCACACATACAAAAAACCTTTGAGAACTAAACTCAAAATCCTATGTTAACCATGAAGCTTCTTAAAAAACATATGGGTTATTTCTTTGTGATCATAATTGGGTGTCTATCAATCATGGCTCAGTCCATACGGTTTGAGATGGAATCGGGACGCACAAAATGCATATCAGAAGATATCAAAATCAATTCTATGAATGTTGGTCGTTATTCCTTAGTTAATCCCAATGAAGGACAACCTTTGCCTGAATCCCATAAATTTACTTTGAGGGTAAATCATCATTTCATTTCTTCTTTTACTATTGCATGTATTCTTAATTCAGTAGGGATTTTCTGATCATGGTTTTATTGGTTGTTTGTCAAGGGATTATCTGATTATGGATTGTTTTATGTGGTTATAACTTTAGTGTCGAATACTTAGTTTTGAAAATATTTAGGTTGTGAATAGCTTGTTAAAAGTGATCACTGTATTTGATTATTCCAAAAGGGTTGATTGGACCAAAAGGAACATGCTTATGTTTTTGTATAGTAGTTGCGCCAAAAGTAAACTATGTTACCACTTATTGTAATAATTTTACATGAAATTGCAAGAGAATTCAAGTGTGCTATATACAATGGTAAAAGTAAAATAAGTTGTGGAAGATGAAAGTTGTGCATGTATGTTATATTTGGTGCAGTTAACATTTGTGTCTTTCTGAAGTTTGGGTTATGTTTTATAGTTGTGACATGCGTATACTTGTCTGGATTGTTTATGTGAATTTTGGTATTTGAATTTCAGGCTGTTGAGGGTGGGGATTATGTGCAGTCCGGACAATTTGCATTTCTGGCTGTTGAGGGTGGGGATTACATGGCTTGTTTTTTCGCCCTTGATCACCATCCGGCGGTTAAGTTTTCAATTGAGTTTGATTGGAAGTCTGGTGTGGCTGCTAAAGATTGGTCTAACATAGCCAAAATGTTTCATATAGATGTTTTATCGGCACATTTGTTTGTTTTGTAGGGTATGGAATTAGAGCTGAAGAAGCTTGAAGATACAATCACTTCCATACATGTGACAATAATCATATATACATATATATATGTTATGCAATTAAATAATAATTTAAATACATACCTGGATGATTTCGTTTTATTCTTTCTATGTGTTCAACATCTTCCGCTAAAAGATGCCATGTCTTCTCCCATACGATTTCAGGCCTGGACACATAGTGTCAGATATTATTAACATTACGAATAATTTTCGCAAGTAATCCCCCATTCCCCACTGACTTGCTTCAATAATTCCATCAATGTACTCCTTATCGTCGTCTAACAAACCACGTGCGTAGCAAGCATCTTTGCATGTGGGATATATTACACCATCAAACTCCCTAAGGTCGTCCCAATCTTTAGCTCCTCTAACATGGTTTAGTAGCCTACGTAGATAAAAAAGCTCTCTAAACGAAGGAGGAACATGATGTATGCGGCCAATGCTTTTGCCTATTTAATAACAACAAATAAATAATTGGTCGGTACATGTTTGTACAAAAATATAGCAGCAGCAAACAGTGTAACAGTTAGAAGATAATGATTGCAAATATAAGTTAAAAAAACCTATTAGTACTTACAAAACACTTAGGTATCACAAACACTCAATTATGCAGTTTTCATTTAAGTTATTTATCCCAAAACACTTGATTTGTAAAAGGCATTATCATTTAACAGTTAACTAACATAGTGATTGCAAATATAAGTTAAAAAAACGTGTTAGTTGGCCCATTGTAACCCATATCACACTTTTAAAACCAAAATGATACCAAAAACATAAAAAGGGAATTCAACTTAGGCATAATTATTAAGGAATGTTCACAGTAGCAGCAAACATATGTCATCAGAGTTAAAGTGGCTGTAAATAACGGAAAGTATTAAACGAAATTAATGATGCGAGTGTTAAAAGAATTATTTGTACCTTGTTTTCTTTTAGTCCATATCTTATCAGTCTTATTCCAAACATAGTGTTTTGGGAACTCCACGTACAACAATTTTCGCGCATCAACATCAGTTTTATTACATTCCATCCACGCTAAAAACTTAGATGTATTAGCTGAAACCTTGTCAAGTTGGAAATATATGCTTTCACTAGGATCAAACATGACAGACTATTGGTCCGGGAGGTGAAATGGTAAGCGCTCAACAGCAGGGAATCGATGGTGTATATCAAACTTGAAAATCCTCCACGCAGCTTCACATGATGATAAATAACGACAATCGTAATAATCGTTAATCTCATCTTTTTCTTCATCTTCCAAAGCAGCCGTTACTCTATCAGGACCCTTGTTAATATATTTAAAAAGGTATTTGATAGATCCAAATTGGTTGCACCATTCTACGTTGATATGTGCTTGGTACCTAATAGGTGAAAAAAAAAATATAAATTTAAGAAGTTGAAATTTAACATATTGGACTTAAAAAAAAGCATAAAAATATACTCGTAAGTGTTATTACCTTTTCAATAATGTAGGGTTGTATGGAACGACAAAACCACCATCAAGGTCAGCACCTTGCTTCCTAACAGTTCTGCCATTATCGCTACGTTTGTATATGGCATATCCACTTTCATCAATGAAAGTGTTCTCATTGAACTTCTTTGGAAAATTCTTAGAACATTTGTTATTTTCCATGCAGGGGCAACTTCTATGCTCGGGGCCACAAGGGCCGTGCATCATAAACTCTTTGACTAATTGGTGTTGCTCGGGATCTAAATCTTTAACACCCCGACCCGACAAGGGTAGAGATGTCACAATAATGGTGACGTATCAGAAACATACACAAGCATACATCTTCATTAATACAAAGGAATACAAAGGTTACAAGAAGTTACAAGGAAATACAAAATTACAGAGGAATAAATACTAAGTCTGAAAGTATAAATTCTTCTAGTCATCTCTATAACAAAATCACTATCACAATGTAGTCTTCTAAGTCCAATGGTACTCTCCACTCATACCCAGCTTCCTACTAAAACCTGCCGCAGGAAAAGAAATGCGGCTGAGCTACGAGAGCTCAGTGAACAGATATAACGGTAACAAAGCAGTAATGAAGAATAGTACAGAGTGTCAGAAATATAGGTCATGCAGACATAATCAGAGTTAAAGGGTAAATAAAGGAGTAAGGATAAAGGGATAGGGAATAATAAATAGATAAAGGTAAAAGGAAATAGTGCAAGGTATAATAATGGTCAAAGGTAAGTAATGTATATGGTAAAGGTAAACAGTAATCCACCACGAGCCCAGAAACAGAGATATAATATATATAACCATGCCATCATCATCAATCAGAGGGGTGTCCTCTCAGTAACCAGATAATATGAGGGGTGTCCTCATGTATCAAATGGAGTAGCTAGCTCCCAGAGGTTGTGAAAGACGTGTATCGCACACACCATCAGTCACCAGAGATATAACAGATAATATAAACAGATAACAGAAATCAGATCAGATCTAGGATGCATCCATACGCCCCAGGTGGCCAGAGTCTACCAATACACATGATGAACTCAAATAAGTACATTTTATTACTATCATTTATCCTAATAATTTGACTTGTTTTACTATATTATGTATGAGGATTGATACTTAATTGTTTACTTTTGTAATTCTCAGGTAAAAACAAGCATTTGGTGAAACTTAGCTATTTTGGACTAATTATGGAGCAAAACGTACATAAAGTGAAAGTCTACTGACATGGACAAGATCAAGTCAATTCTGCTCCAGATGCGCCGCATCTCACTATCAACATGCGCCGCATCTCTATCAAGATATCACCAGATACGATCCAAGATACAAGAGGACATGCGCCGCATCTAATCAAGAGTTACGCCGCATCTTCTGGCGGTGTACGAATATTCCTGAATATTATAATCTTGGACCCCACGCGAAGTTAAGTACATACGCCGCATCTACTTAGTAGATGCGCCGCATCTTCCCTCAGACAGAAACTATAAATACCCCGTAGACCAGACGAATTTAAGAGTTCGAAACCCTAAAACCGAAGTTCGGACAGCAGAGCAAAAGGACGAATTCAGTCAAGGAGGCAGCACAAGACACACCCAAATCAAAGATACAAGAGCTGTAAGAAGGTGCTGCATGTATTTAATTCATTAAGTAGTTTTGTTTTATTGTGTTAGCAAACTTTAATTCATCAGGATTGGTGGCTTGTGTAATGTGACAACGAAAGATTGCACTCCCTTTAATACTTGCTTTCCCATCAATTAAAGTTTATATGTTGATGTCTTTGGTTACTACTTATTAGTGCATTGATAACCTCTGTGTTTATTAGTGGCTTGCGGGCATTTGACTGCGGGACAAGATGTGGCTCCCACGGTTGTTTCTAAATTGATCACTTAGGAATAACTTTTAGACATAAGTAATCATTAAGGGTTTACTCGCCGATGAGAATAGGACCAACGAGAAAGGGTTAATTACATACACTTCATATAAAGCTATCAATAAAACAAGTGACAATCTACTTAATCATAAGGACAGCCCTCTTATTGTCTCGAGTATCTATCTGTGTACATGTGTGCTACTTGCTGATTCGTGCCTATTTGTTTATTTTATTATTTAATTGCAAACAAAACTGTGCCAGTCTCTCAGGCTGAAACCCCCTTGCGTTAGGATATTAAAATATTGATTAGGTTAACTAGATAATACGTTCCACTCTTAGTGATCGACACTCTACTTACCATTATCTTCATACTGACCGGGTACACTGCTCGTTAAGTGTGTGTGT
The DNA here is from genome assembly GCA_021014915.2 of Artemisia tridentata subsp. tridentata. Lineage (NCBI taxonomy): Eukaryota > Viridiplantae > Streptophyta > Magnoliopsida > Asterales > Asteraceae > Artemisia > Artemisia tridentata. The sequence continues at coordinate 61,601,159 of CP139502.1, read as the reverse complement.
TATTGATAAGTCGGCTAAATATAAATTTAAAACTTGAGTAGGCATTAAAACTGCTAAACCGCAACGACACATCACGCGCATCAAGTTTTTGGCGCCGTTGCCGGGGAGTGAATTGTTATTATCTGTTAATTTGATTAGTATTTTAATTAGGTTTTTTCTTTTTTATTAGATTAATTGCATCATTGTACTATTTTGCATATTTGTTGTATTGTGTGTTATTTGTTTTGTGTTATTTGTTTGCTTTATTTTGTTTTTATTTTTGTTTGTGTGTTTAATTTTTTTGTTTTTTATTTTTCGTATTTTTCTGTTCTGCTATCGTTGTACTGTGCTAAATCAAACGATACGGCGCATCTGATCTCTCAGATACGGCGTATTGCGTTTAATTTTTTTAATACAACGAGTTTAATTAATTCGATACGACGCATCTTTTCCCCAAGATACGGCGTATCTGTTTTTAACAAGAAAATTTTTCTAAGCGATAAAGTAATACGACGCATCTGCTTTTGCAGATACGGCGTATCTGTTTTTAATAAAAATTTTCTGAACGATAACGCCATACGACGCATCTTCTTTAGCAGATACGGCGTATCTATTATTTTAATTAAAAACAGTTTGCGAATTATTAAACAGATACGGCGTATCGATCTCTATCGATACGGCGCATCTTACTGAATCAAAAATCTTTTATTTTTAAACGTAACGAAAATACGGCGCATTAACTTTTGTTAATACGACGAATATAATTTGATAAATATAGTTGATTTTTGATATTTACCTTGATCGGTCCGCTACTCTCGTGTGCAAGTTGTTTATTTTCAGGATAAATGATGACTCAAGCATCACCAAGAAGGATTACATTCTGAACCAAACCTAGAGACGCTAGCTAGAGTGACCGAACATAAGACGACAAGAGTGGAGGAAAACTCAGTACTGGTAACATTGAACTTCTTTAATTCTTGAAATAGAATCCCAGGTAAACCTACGATAATTCAACTGCCCAAAGGAAAGTTCTCTACACTATGATCTCAGTTTTATTATCCTTATTATACGTCTGATTCAATTCGTAATCTTAATTTTGTATGCTCAAAAAACGATATTTGTTCCTAACCTCGGAATAAATCCTTATCCACTAAACAATAAGATTACGATTATTAATGAAACGTTTATGCCTATTACTCTTATTTTGAATTCATCTATATGGTGTGCCGTTTTTACCCAAATTTGATGTATAAGGAACTGTGTTGCGGAGGCCAAGGTACGTTCTTTATTTAAATTTCGTTAACTAACATAGAGATACGGCGGATCTAAATATCCAAAGCGCCGTATCCCTGACCAACTAGAACTTATTGACTAGTCAACGAAATTAAATAGATACGGCGCATCCCAATTTTCTAATACGGCGCATCGTGTCGCCCTATAAATACGACGGGAATGCGCCGCATAAACACACACAGTTAAGAACACGCACTAAAAATTATACTAGAATTCCGATCGTTCTTCTTTAATCCGCCTTTAATCCGAGCATTAATCCTTCTCCTAATCACAAATACTAAGGTAATTGTTACATTTCGATTTAATTTTGATTAATACGAAAATTAGGGTTTATAGGATTGAATCGATTCGCGCTTAAACGATATAGGGATACGATTAGAACTTGGCATTGATTATTTCCCCTAAGTTAATTTTAGAATAAGACATCGAATTTGACACTAATTGAATCGAACGAAAATTTAGGTTTTGGGTTTGATTTTGAATATCTAGCGGGAAGGCGAATTAGTAGTGGTGAAATGCGATATTTGAACTGATATAAAGAGTATATAATACTGTGATATTTAGTGGTAGTTTACGTCACGGATACGGATTCTCGATAAACATGCCTGCCCCTTTATTTTATACTGATATGCTTTTAGATGCGGCGCATCTGGGTTGATTAATGCGGCGTAACGACCTATTTCAAAATTGATAAAATTTTAGATACGCCGTATTGATTAATCTAGATACGACGCATCTCAATACGCCGTATCTGTTGTCTTGCACCGCATCTCTTATACTTTATACAGATACGCCGCATTGATTTAAATCAAATGCGCCGTATCTACCTATTTTGCAGTCTGTTAACTTACTGTGAATTTCTATTTCAGATGACATTACCAGAGGTCACACTGAGGCATCAGTGGCTACAGTTCGAGAACATGGGACTTACTCCTGCCACTCTAGAGGATTACTTGCATAGGCTCGACTCGATCTACTTCAAGAAAATATTCAGAGTCCAGGTTTTGAATTTTGACGATGTGGGGTTGATCGGTGGTGGACATGCAGCTGCTAGCTTACAGCATCGGATGGAGATGGTAGTTGTTGGAGATGATGAGGAGGCTGTGTTTAGGTCTAGTGCTTGGGAGAGACTATTTAGGATTGACGAGCCTCTGATTAGGGAGCTTATGCTGGAGTTCTTTAGCACGATTCATTACAGGGAGACGGATGTGGAGATTGATACAGCTGACACACTGGTGTTTAGGTTAGGAGGTGTACATAGGCAGATGTCGATGAGGCAGTTTATTTTGGCCATGGGACTACACACTGAGGAGGAGCTTGGATCTGCTGGGTTTGCCAGGTATTGGGCTGAGAGTTTACGGGTTGTCCCTGACAGAGGGGCATTCAGTGATTACTGGGTTAGGATTTCTTCGATGGGCGACATTGTTACTTCCACCCCATCCTACACATTGATCAGGGAGCCGATGAGGCGGCTATGTCACCGTTTGATTGCACTCACCATTGCTGGGAGGGGTCAGTCACCTGAGAAGGTGACCACTCTGGACCTCTTCCTTTTGAGGAGTATGGATGAGGGGATGTCGGTGAACATCCCCCACTTTTTAGCGCACTACCTCCACCGATCTGCTGCGGGGAGAGATCGGAGGAGCCAGATGACTGGCGGGCATTTTGTTTCGAGGCTGGCCCGCCATTTTGGAGTTATTGGAGCAGAGATCCCAGCTGGGCTGGAGGTTATTGTGGCCCGTCTCCCAGTTATCGATAGAGATTATTTGGTTAGACTCGGGATCTGCCAGGTTGCTGCGGGAGGTCACTTTTGGGCAGCATTAGGGCCCGCCAGAGCTGCAGGGCCAGAGGCGGAGCAGGGAGGACCTCAGGATCCTCCGGCTGCTGCTCCTGCCGACGAGGAGGTGCCACAGGCACCAGTACCCCCACGCACCGTGAGTCAGAGACTCGACGCAGTCGAGGGAGAGGTGATGGTACTGAGGAGAGACTTAGAGTGGGTGGTCATGAGTGTGAGCAGACTACTAGAGCAGCAGGGTGTTACACACGCTCGTCCAGATGGTACTGAGGTTGCGGGAGTGACACGTGCATACGAGCGCAGAGTCCGCCAGAGGACTGATGGAGCCAGCACTTCCGGGACCCATCCAGACGACCACACTCATCCATGACCTTACTCTCTTAATTTCATAGACATTGTTCCACACATTATTATTACTTTTTGGATTGTACTTATCGTTATTCTTATGTTTATGTTTAATGTTTCAGTTTATATTTCTTGTTATGTTTGATGAAGACTGGCATTAAGTTCAGCATGAGAGTACGAGAGGACGTATGAAATCAGACCGTGGAACAAGTCATTTTACAACAGACTGTTAACAGTCTGTTTGGTTACTACATGCGCCGTATCTGCCTAATCAGATGCGACGCATCCTATCCTTTATTTTGTTTTATTTTCAGTCAAGGCCGCACGAGGATACGGCGCATCTCAGTCCTGAGATGCGACGCATCCTCTGCAATGGTCATATCTTATTTTATTTTTCTGCATTTTTACTTTCGACTTTAAAACTATTTATCAGTTTATTTTAATGCGGCGCATCCCTGGTTAAGGATGCGGCGCATCTTTATTCTGATCCGTATTAATTCCAGGCTCGATACGGTGTATCTTCTTCAATAAGATACGGCGCATCGACTGACCTGATGATTTTCAGTTTTAATTTTTTTAAGTTTTATTTTTCCTAACTACTAATGTGTTATGCAAGTTGAACCTTTCTTATCTTAGGTGTGTTTTAAAGTGTTGGTGGTATTATAGTTTCCTGGATTTCCTGTGGATACATCAAGTATGAAGCTTTAACGTTCTAATCCACAAGAAGTTGATTTTTGCTCATATACAAATGGAGGATCATACCGAGCAAATCTCAGGGGAGTTTTTCCGTTCTAATTCTTTTATTTCCAGTTTTTAACCTTTTATACAAACAACGAGGACGTTGTTTAACTTAAGTGGGGGGATTGGAGAATTAGAACACTTAACAATTACTTGTCCTACTTTTTTCAAAAATTATGCTTAAAATGTGCTTAATATATCAAACTTAAAAATTTTTTGGCATGTTTTTGTTTAAGATCTAAGTTGCATAGCTGCACACATGACATTATTTTCAAAAATTGTGATTTTTCAAAATTCACAAATCTATGAGTGTGCCGGTGACTTGTAAACTTTAGAACTTGGCTTGTATACTATTCGAGACCACCATAATGAGTATTATTTATATAATTGGAATGACTTGTCTAACTTGGTAAAATTCTAGGATTACACCAAATAGCCTTTATATGTTATGTGATATTAACTAACTACACTGGTTAGTTAACCCCCGTATAAAACCTTTTGTTACTCTCATTTTTAGAGTAAGATACCCCTAGAAAAACACTCAGAGCCATTCCTTTCGTTTCTTACACCTATGTTTAAAATGTTTCGTTACACCTTAAACCTTAGCCTACCCTGTAGATTAAAGTCCGTGGTTGGTTAATTGCTATAGGCAGAGTGTGTTTCCTTACATTACCTGTGTTCGCGTGCGTAATTCATTATCTTTGGTTAGGTCGGGAAATTGCACAATGCAAATTGGAGTGAAAGTAAATATTGTATATTTTTGAGTTTATTTTTCGTGTGTTTACTACTTTCACTATTACCGTTATTTCTGAAAGTATGAAAAGTATGAAAAAATTATCCGGAAAGAAAGTTGTAGTGATGTGGTGAAATTTTACACATCTATGTTTATGTTTCAAAAAAAAAAAAAAAAAAAAAAAAAAAAAAAAAAAATCGAAAAAATGAGAAAAGAAAAAGAAAGAAAGAAAAGTTGGATGTTTATTTTAAGCCAACGATGTAAAGTTATGTAAGTGGTCGATATCACCACTATTTGTTGTATTATATCTATGATTGAATGGGAGTTGGCAGTTATGGGAACGCCAATTAAGTTTTTTTTCTTTGGTTAAGATCTTGTTGAGTATAATTCGTGTCTACCTAAAAGCGTGTGTTTCAAGTGTTAAAGCGTGAGTTATTCAATGATATGAGTCTTATTCATGGGATGGTTGGGATAGTGATTAACCACACTTAGGATTTTAATTTATTTGTTTTGTTTTGTTTATTTTTATTTTTACACCAATTTATATCCCAAATGTTATCCATACCCTGTATTGTTCTTTATCCAACCAAACCTTTGATTTATTGAGATTAGGGATTTGAGCAATCTTAAGTATCGTAGTCGTGGATTCGGCTATGTATTTATGATTTTGTCGCCCTTTTTGATATATTATTATTGGTGAAGTTTGGACCTATCTTTAGCCTATTCGAGTTAAGGATTTGAGCAATTGCAAGTATCGTGTTCGTGGATTCGATCATGTATTTGTGATTTTGTCGCCTTTTCTGGAATTTGAGATCGATAGTGATTAAGAATGATTAACCCTTAAGCCTAAAAACCCTTTTTACCGCTTTAGACTTGTTATTCCTTAGCTTTAGTGGTGGAGATGTGTATACTTGCCAAGCTTATGATAGAATATTCGTCGCGACTGGACAGTTAAACGATTAGATTTGCTTTTATCAACTTATTTTATTTTACTTCTAATTCGTTAAGTGTTTAGTTGTGTGATTATGAAATAAATGAATACATGCTTAAATATAAAAATAAATCCTAACATCTCTTAGGATACATTTTCATAAATGAAATTCTAAGGTTTACTTGGGGACAAGTAAAGTTCAAGTGGGGGGATATTTGATGAACTCAAATAAGTACATTTTATTACTATCATTTATCCTAATAATTTGACTTGTTTTACTATATTATGTATGAGGATTGATACTTAATTGTTTACTTTTGTAATTCTCAGGTAAAAACAAGCATTTGGTGAAACTTAGCTATTTTGGACTAATTATGGAGCAAAACGTACATAAAGTGAAAGTCTACTGACATGGACAAGATCAAGTCAATTCTGCTCCAGATGCGCCGCATCTCACTATCAACATGCGCCGCATCTCTATCAAGATATCACCAGATACGATCCAAGATACAAGAGGACATGCGCCGCATCTAATCAAGAGTTACGCCGCATCTTCTGGCGGTGTACGAATATTCCTGAATATTATAATCTTGGACCCCACGCGAAGTTAAGTACATACGCCGCATCTACTTAGTAGATGCGCCGCATCTTCCCTCAGACAGAAACTATAAATACCCCGTAGACCAGACGAATTTAAGAGTTCGAAACCCTAAAACCGAAGTTCGGACAGCAGAGCAAAAGGACGAATTCAGTCAAGGAGGCAGCACAAGACACACCCAAATCAAAGATACAAGAGCTGTAAGAAGGTGCTGCATGTATTTAATTCATTAAGTAGTTTTGTTTTATTGTGTTAGCAAACTTTAATTCATCAGGATTGGTGGCTTGTGTAATGTGACAACGAAAGATTGCACTCCCTTTAATACTTGCTTTCCCATCAATTAAAGTTTATATGTTGATGTCTTTGGTTACTACTTATTAGTGCATTGATAACCTCTGTGTTTATTAGTGGCTTGCGGGCATTTGACTGCGGGACAAGATGTGGCTCCCACGGTTGTTTCTAAATTGATCACTTAGGAATAACTTTTAGACATAAGTAATCATTAAGGGTTTACTCGCCGATGAGAATAGGACCAACGAGAAAGGGTTAATTACATACACTTCATATAAAGCTATCAATAAAACAAGTGACAATCTACTTAATCATAAGGACAGCCCTCTTATTGTCTCGAGTATCTATCTGTGTACGTGTGTGCTACTTGCTGATTCGTGCCTATTTGTTTATTTTATTATTTAATTGCAAACAAAACTGTGCCAGTCTCTCAGGCTGAAACCCCCTTGCGTTAGGATATTAAAATATTGATTAGGTTAACTAGATAATACGTTTCACTCTTAGTGATCGACACTCTACTTACCATTATCTTCATACTGACCGGGTACACTGCTCGTTAAGTGTGTGTGTTATTGATAAGTCGGCTAAATATAAATTTAAAACTTGAGTAGGCATTAAAACTGCTAAACCGCAACGACACATCACGCGCATCAACACACCAGATAAAATAAAGTCAGGGACGGGACAGGTCATCACTCTCCTGCCCTAGAGTCATGCCATCGGTGCATCAATGACATGGACATGAAACCCTCATGCCTAGTGAGGTGGCTCGGGTATCAAACCGTGGGTCAAAGGTCAAGTATCATGTCATAAACAGAGGGTCATGTCAAAAAGTTCTGATTATAAGGTCCATGTCAGATGTTACAGAAGTGTATATCAGAGGTTCAGAAATCAGATAGGTTTATACCAGAGTTTATAACAATGTTCAAGTCCAGTTTCAGAAATAGTATATCAGATTAATACTTATATCAAAGTTCAAATTAAGTTTCAAACAAGAGTTTATAACCAGGTTTAGAATAAGGTTCAAATCAACGTTCAATAGGTCATATCAAAGGTCCATAATCAAAAGGTTTATAGATTCATAGAAAAGATTTAATTCAAAGGTTTCATATTAAACTTGTATTAAAAATAATCTTTCAGTGACTTTCATAAAATGATGTTTAGTAAAACCTTTTATAAATATAGTCTTTAAAAGAGATTTTCATAAAACCTTTAGTCCTTTAGTGCAGTTCCAATTCAAAAATTGGTATAACATCGTATCCAAAACTTTTCAAAAACATTTTCATATCATTAAGGAAAGTTCCCAATTTCAGTTCTAATGTCAAAATGAATCTTCAAGGTATTCAGAGGTTTACATATTCAGGTCACAAGGTGAAGAACGAATCATGTCAAGTATCAAGGAATAAAACAGGGTTCAGTTTATCAAGGGAACTCAGAATCAGATAACATGTCAGAAGGGTTCATAATCAAATTCTTATAACAAGGTTCTAATCAGGGATTTATAGGCAAGGGAATCATATGAAAGGTTCAAGTAAAGGGAATCATAGCAATGGCATTAATACAGAAACTGACAGATCAAAAAATGAAAGAGATCATGAGAAACCTGTGAGAAGGTCAGAATATCTGTACCTTATACCGCAAATGAAAACACAACAGAACAACAAGGTCGGAAGCAACTCCGTCTTCAGTGGATCTACATGAATTCATGACTGTCTTATTAATAGCTTGTTCAATTCAGATTACTTATTTTAGTCGGCTTTCCATTTTTTGTAACTTTCCTTTTTTGGTAACTTTCCAGAAATAGCAACTTTCCTTATTTAGCAGGTTTCCAGAATTAACAGGTTTCCATATTTCACAAGATACTATTATTATATAGTAGGTTAAGTCCTTATTTACAGATTATTATGGGATTAAGGTATATTTTATCAAGTTGCAAAACTTTAGGGTTAATTATGACAGATTTTCATATTGTAGGGTTTTAAATGCAAATATTCTAAATTCAAAGGTCTAACATGAAAATACTTTAAGTTACTGATTTAAATACTCATTTTATTTAGAATGACATCCTAATCCCTTTAGTTTCACAGATTACAGTTTATACCCTGATAACGCTTAAATCTAACATGTTTTTAGGTGCGTTATTGCTAGTTTTGTGCATCATATTTGGTTATATTTGTGTGTATTTGTTGCTAAATGATGAAAAAGTGTGTATGCAAGTAAATATAGCCAAGTACAGGAAAAGTGGAGGAAAATACGAAGAAATGAAGAGATTATGCACATAAGGAGAATTACGAGAAAGAAACCACATGATACTTCAAAGAATTGATTAGACCAAGACTTCTATGCCTTATATATCAAGAAAAGATCAAGTTCTATGAAAGAAATGAGTGGTACAGCAAAGGATCAAGCACGTAACGAGAAAAGAATAAAAGAAAATAAAAGTTGCATGGCAGAGTCATCCATCCGATCGGATGCTGCCCGCATCCGATTCGGATGGAGTGAAGTTTGAGACACCGAGAGCTCCAACCGATCGGTAGGAGCCAAATACCGATCGGTTGGCCGACACTGAAGTTACAAAGTTGCATTAAATGGTGAATTTAAGCCCCATAATCATTGAGGCTTATCATTTCTCGGCTGTTAAATCATATGGGACGTTTTTACTTAAAGAATAAGGGTTTCCTCACTTATTTAAGGAACCCTTAGTTAGTTTACAAAGAGAGTTCTTTTGGGGGAAGTGACATAACCTAAAAAAGCTACACCACCTTATTATTATTGCCCGAAAGCTTGTAGTTGCTGTGAAAACGTCCAGGAGATCTTGAGTTCGAGTCTCAAGAGTTGCGTCCGTGTGTGGAGTTGTTTACTTGTGATAATAGGCGATTGGAGGAGTGTGGATTGCTATAGTTCCACAATTCTAGTTCTTGTAATTCCTTGATAGGTATTTCTTGTTGAGTTATCATGAACTACTTTTACTTTTACTATATGATGAATGAAAGTTTGGTTAATTACTTGTGTTTGATTATGATTGTTATGGAGTAATTTATTTATACTTGTGTGTGGATGATGTGACAATTGTTGGAGTAATCTTATCATAGTGATGCATGAAAACATATCTTGTTTTATGAGTTTGTTGAGATAAAATCTAATCTTGCTTAATTGGTTGGTAAAAACAATTTCAAAGATTCACAAAGGCCGAAAGGAGTTTTCTTTATGTTTTTATTCCAAAAAGTTAGTGCACGAATTAGTATGGATTGTGGTGTGTGACAAGCAACACCTTTACTCATTAAAATGGATTTGGAAACGATTTCATATCGAAAAAGGCCGAAAGGATTCGTAGGAATTCTTAAGATAAGAAATGCTTTCAAACAACAAAAAGGACTTAATAGAATTATCGTAATAGTTAATCATGGCCGAAAGGAGTTCACTAAGAGATTGAATTCTTAGATATGATTTCTCATGATAAAAACCATTGATTGTGAATCATTCATTTTAAGTTGTGCATCATTACAAGTCACACCCAACTTGATTGGTTACTCTAAACAATTGTCATGGAAACTACACACAAGTATATTAGTTTTTGATTGATTGAACCTTGCTTGTTTTTAGAATTTGCTTCAAATTGGATTGACACTCCTTTTTGCTAAAACTTATTTACTAAACCTAAACCCCAATTCCCTTGGGACGATCTCGACTTACCCACCTTTACTACCACGGACGAGTATACTTGCTCGTATGTGTGATTAGAGAATTGGATAAATCGTGTTTATAAATTTTAAAACTTGAACACAACGACACGCACATCAAGTTTTTGGCGCCGCTGCCGGGGAATTGTTAAGATTTTCTTGGTAGTTGGGCTTAGTAGTCTAAGTTTTTATTTTTTTAAAAAGTTAAAAGGTTAAAAAAGTAAAAAAAAAAAAAAAAAAGTTTGGTTCGGACCAACCGAATCGGATGGATGTCCATCCGATCGGTTGGTGGTCTCGTTAACATTTTTTAGTAATTTTTGATTATTCTATTTTCAGTTTTTATGATTCATTAATATTATGTTTAATTAGTAGAGTAATTAGGTTAATTAATTTAGGGTATTAGAAAGTTTTATTATGTTAAATGTTAATTAATGTAGTTAATTTATTAATTTTAATGTTTGGTAGTTTGATAGTTTTCATTAATGAGTTATAATTAGTTTTTATGGTCATTAGTTGAAGAGTTAAAAGTTAATCACATAGTTTAATGCTTGATAGTTAATTGTAGGATTATATTAATTAGTTTTAGTTATTAATTTATTCTTCTTTTTAGTTCTTCTAAAAAAAAAAACACAAAAACAAGTTAAAAAGAGGTTGTCATTAGTTTAGTCTTATTTTTATAAAAAAAATTAAAAAATTGTTGATCGAACCGATCGGATGCTGCCCGCATCCGATTCGGTTGGTGAGAGTTCGTATTTTGCATTTTACCCATCCGATCGGATGGAAGGTGATACCGATCGGATGGTTGCCTCGGTAAAAGTTTTTATGATTTTTTATTTTTAGTTGTTTTGATGTTTTGATAGTTTGAAGTTGTTTGTTAGCTTGCTTTGGTTTGATATTTTGATATGGTTCGATTATAACTAACCCTCACGCTAATAGTTTGGATTTTTTGTTTTGTGGTTATGTTATAGTTAGTGCTTAAGTAGAATGGAGAGTTTAAGCAATTTTTTCGGAATATTTGAGACATTTGGAAGAGATGTTGAGAGATTCAGGAGATTCTTTGGAGAAGTTGGAAAGCATTTTGGATGAAGCTAAGATTGGTTTAGAAAGAAAAGAAGAAGTTGGCGAAAGCAGTGTTTGTTTACCTAAGGAGAAAAGAGTGGTTGTGTTTACGCAAGCACCACCTAAAGAGTTTGATGTACCATTTATGAGGTATGCTACACCATGTGGTGTGGAAGGAGTTAGGGCTTGGGATGCTCAACTTAATATGGAATATGGTGAGAATTACATTACGGAAGAAATGCTTAGTAAGCTTGGCTTTGTTAGGCTTGATTATGAGAATTATGGTAGGAAGATAGTGAGAGATGTGAATGTTAATATTCATGGTCATGTTTTCAAAATTGATTTTGTTGTGTTGGAATATGGAAATGTGGGTGAACCGGAAGTTATGTTTGGTAGAAATTTCATGGTGAAAACTAAATGTAGGGTTGATTTTGCTATGGGAGAGATGAGAATTGATGTAGATGATGATATGGTAGAGAAGAAGGAAGGTAGAGGAGAGATTGTTAAAATGGGAAAGGCTAATCGCAAGAAAACACCACTTAACAAACTTACCCAACCCTCCACCCCTAAGAATGAGAGTAGTTCATCTAGTTCATCACCCAAATCACCTCAAGAAGTTAAACCATTGACTCAAGAACAAAAAGAAGCAGTTTTGGAGAACTTGGAAATGAAATTTAAGGAGCTTATGGAAGAGAAGCCGGTTATAGAAGTGTTGAACAATTACATGGTTTATCGTAAGAAGTTAGATGCGGTTATGATGGCAACAGCTAGGCTAGAGGATAAGAATTTTGATGAGTTTGCAAGGGAAAGGATAGTTGAAAATGGGTTGCCTAAGAAAGAGAGCGATCCGGGAAATTTTGTGTTACCCATTAAGGTGAATGGAACCGATGCAATGTATGCATTGGCCGATACAGGAGCAAGTGTGAATGTGATGCCATACCCGTTGTACAAAAGATTAGGACTTGGTAATCCTCAACCAAATCAATATAATCTTACTATGGCTGGCAATTCAAGAGCAAAAGCAATGGGAGAAGTGAAGAATGTTAGAGTGCAAGTAGGATATCAAGCTTTCTTAGCCGATTTTCTTGTGCTTAATATCCCCGAAGATAAGGAGTTACCATTGTTGTTAGGAAGAACGTTTTTGAGAACTTGCGGAGCTATAATAGATATGGGTAGAGGTACTATGACTATTAGTGATGGGATCTTGAAGCATACCTATTATCCTAAACCTAGAGGCAAGATTATTAAGGAAGTGCATGAAGATGAAGAAGAAGAAGACCATTTAGGTTGTTTCGAAGTTGGTAGAGATGAAGAGGGAAGGCCTAAGTATGGGCCGGTTGTCCCTAGTTACTTTGGTATTGAAGATGAGTTGGAAAGAGCATTAGCTATGGAGGTTTTCTATAACCCATTCAAGAATGTTTTTGTGTTCCATAAATTGACAGATTTTCTTGGATCCTTACCGGTTCAATTGAAGAATTTGGAATGGGGACCCGAAGGAGCTAGTGTTTACAAGAAAGAAGAAGGTGATGGAGAATGGCATGTGAAGTTTGATATAGTTTGCCCGGATGGAAGGAATTTGGCAAGGAAGTTTAAAACACAAATGACTAACCGAAAGTTATCCGGAAAATTTCAAAGTGAAGACATCTTGAAGCATGAATACTTTGAAGGTTGAAGGTTGAAGAGCAAAAGATGAAGAATAAAGCACAAGGCTTATGCTAATGTTTGTTTTGTTTATTTTTAATGCATTTTTAATAGTAGTTTAATGTTTTGCATTTAAGTTTGATTTAAGTTTAAGACCTTTTGGTTACCTTATGGTTTTATTAAGTTTTAATCTATGGAGTTAAGTTTTGTTTTAGAAGTTGTAGAGATAGATTGGATAACAAGTTGGGAGAATAAGTGTGTTGGTGGTATTATACTTAAAGTGAAGTCTTTTAAGGGAGTCAAATACTTTCCATTTGTTCTTGCAAGTGTCAAAGTATTGAAGAAAGAAAGGAAAAGTGAAGTTTTGCAAAAATTCAATCCGAATCGGTTGGATGAAATACTGATCGGATGGAATGAAGTATATATACCCAAGATTTCAAAAATCATAAAAACACACACACACTCATTCCACCACACTTGGGGTTCATTAATTCGACCATTAGAAGAGTTTTAAGAGTTGCAGGAGAATTGAAGGATCATTAATGGCACCAAAACAAGTAAGTAACATCATCAATTTGTGTCAATTAGGTTTTAATTCGAGTTGATTGAATTAGGTCAAAATTTAGGCGTTTTTGATATAGTTTGAATTAAGGCATGATTTTTCTGGAATAGATGGGTAAATGATTGAGGAAATCATTGCAAAAAGAATGAGATGGATTGATTAAGTTTTGAGGAAGAATGAATTAATTGATTTTTTGAGTCATATGGGTCAAAACTTTGAATCGATTCTGGGTAGAAATTAATGATTTCCAGATGTTGTTTAGATGTTAATTAGTGTTCCTAGGATGATGCATTATGGATAAGAACATCAATAAGGTTTGATTTCGAATATGCTCATAGGTTCTAAGATTGATCATGCGAGTATGTTATGGATATGATTTAGAGACAAGTGGGATGTGTAGAGACCATAGTGATTGATGAAATGCAGGATAAGGAAGAGTGGAACTAGATAGGATTGATTTGAAGTTGGAAAAATTTTTGTTTTGGATACAGTACGTACAACCGATTCGGTTGCGAGTTGCTACCGATCGGCTGGACAAGGTCATAACTCCATCCGATCGGATGGAGAGAGATACCGATCGGATGGAGCCCTCGGTAAAACTTTTTGAAAATTTTCAAAACGAATCTTTTGGACTTCTAAATCATCTAACCTTGTTTCTTATACTCTTGTACTAACGAATAATCATGATTTCTACAGAGTTATCTTGCAGGTGGATCAGGAATCGCGAAAAGAACGAGAGAAGGAATTAGAAAGAGAGAACAGATGCCGATACCGGAATGTCACCCCAATCTATTGTGGAAAGGGGAGGATGCGAGTGTTCGAAAAGCTTTTAGTGCTATACTTCTTAAGATTGGCGGATGGGTGATTCATTCACCAAGGATTATGAACTGGAATGACATGAAAGAGCTTGGTTGTGATGAGTTTCTGGAAGACATGTTTCTTATTAGGATTCTTTGGGATGGACGAATTTTGACTTCCAACATGTGGATGAAAGCATTGAGCATAAGGGAACTGATATACAAGGAATGGTGCTTATAATTTTTATGTTCAATGAGGATGAAAGAAAAGATCACTGATATCGGTGTTACCACCGATAAATTCCTCGAATTCAGACTAGGGGGACAAAAACACGAGGTTACACTATTTGAATTTGGAAACCTATTAGGTTTATATTCGGACGAAGATTTAAGTAATAGGGATTTCAAATTTTTGGTAATGAGTGGAGGAAGAAATAAAAATAATTTTGATGCGAATGGATACTGGGAGAGGATTAGTACGGAAAACAAGCTAGTGTTTGGAGAAAGTGAAGTGTCGAAAATCAAGAAACCGATGTTACGTGTGCTTCATAGGATAATAGTGCAGTTATTGTTACATAGGACGTCTGGTGTGGAATTGATTTATGAAGATTATTTATGGGTACTACACGCACTAGATGAGAAGCATCCCTATAGGCATTTGAACGTAGCATGGGTAATAGTGCAACATTTGCACAAACACGCGGCAGATAGGACAAGAAATTACATATGTGCGGGGCATTTTATTTCTCGAATTGCTAGGAATCTTGGGTTGTTTAATGAAAAGGAAATGAGCGATTTTGGAGAACCAGTTGTTCCATGGAGTATTGATATAAAAAAGTTCACAAATCTTAGAGAGAGCAGGAATGGAAAGTTAAGAGGACTTCCAAAAGTCTTAGATATTCAGCCAATAACCACCTGGGATGGTTGATTATGTCTATGGTTTCAAAACAATGATGGTTGAACTATTTTCTATTTTCTACTACTTTAACTTTAACTCTTGTAGGATTTATTTGTTTTAATTTTGGTTTGTTTGGATTATTTTTATTTTTATTTTTATGTTTTTGGTATTTTGTTTTGTATGTTTCGAGCATAGTTTGCAGTGTTTGCAGGGGAAGAATTGACGGAAGCTTAGTGTTGATCAATATTTGGAGTTGGAAGGACTCATGAGATTACTTGTGATCAACTAGGCTTATGCTAATTTTTCCCGGGTAGTTTTTATTTATTTTATTTATTTTTCTATTTTTCTTTCCATTTCCTTTACTTTGAAGTTCGTTTTATTACATTGAGGACAATGCAAAACTTAAGTGTGGGGGAGGGAAGTAAATAGGAAAGTTTTTTTTTTTTTAAATTTTAGATTTTTGGATTTCAAGAACTAGAATGTGTGAATTTATTCGCCTTTGATTTTTCTAGTTGATAGATCAATTGATTCAATGGTAAATAATAAGGTTATTTTGAATTTTTTTTTGGAATGTAGTCAAGTTTTGAGAGTTTTTGGTAACTATTGCTAAGTACATGTTACCACCACTTTAAATTGTGAGGATTCATGCCTTATATTTCGTATGAGTGTGCCGGTGATTATGTCGATTCTAGAACTTGAACTTGTTATGCATTACGGTTAAAATTACTTTCAAGTAATAAAATATATTCAAATGATAAGAGGCAAATTAGGATTTTCACCAAATGGCCTTCCGTTTACAATACATTTTTGCTAACCACATTGGTTAGTTGTCCTTAGTAATTGGAACCCATTTGTTAGCATTATATGCTAGATACCCTTAGTTACACCCTTTTGAGCCTATATTTTCTTTTGATTTAACCCAGAAATTATTGCACCATACACCTTAGACTTTCCCGAATCAAGTCCAAATGAAGTTCGAAACTATTTATTTTTGATGATTGCATGATTGACCACACCTTGTATGTGTATATGTTGTTCCAATGAAGAAGGAGGTCGCTACTCTTATTTATATTTTTTGTAGCGTGTGCTCATCCAAAGTGTGGGGGTGTTATTATTATTAAAAAAAAAAAAAAAAAAAAAAAAAAAAAAAAAAAAAAAAAAAAAGAGAGAGAAAAAAGGAAAAGAAAAGAAAAGCCAATGAGCTATGTATGTGTGAAAATAAGATAGTCAAGGAGTTATTATGGAAGATGGAGTTTATATGAAATGCGGAATAATGATCGAAGAAGTTTGGTGGAGTAATCATTTGTGATGTAAAGAGTTCGGATTGAATTTGGGCTTGATTCTTGTTTGTTTTTTATAGAACCAAATCAAATTCCCATGTCTTATCCCTTTCCCTTACCAATTACTTTATTCGAGCATTCGGATTTAGTGATGGCTTTGTTTAGATATGTAGCACATGTATGTTCTAGTGACCATCCGAGTTTTTGGGTAGTTGAAAAGCGTTGTTAGCGATCTGGTGAGTAAATTGGTGACCATCCGTTATGCAAGTAACGTCGTTAGCGAACCAAGGCACGATCTAGTGACCATCCGTTGCTTGACTACACAAGGATTCGTTGTTAGCGAGCAATGATGTTCTTGTATGAAATATCTATACATTAGCTAGGTAATCAAAACCCCTTTTGAAGCCTAAACCCAAATAAAAGACCTCTTTGATGTTTTATTTTGTTGTTTTGATACAAGTACAAGCTTATGGTAAGAGACATGAATCGCGTCGGAGCAATTGAGTGATCTACAATCAAATCTACCATCGAGAGTTGTGTGAATTTAAAATTTCCTTTGAGAGGTGCTTGGTGATGTTAACAAAGCTCAATTTAACTTGCATACATTTCAAGGATTTTTTTTCATGAACGTAATGAAAATACCATTGAGTTCAGTTTTTCTAAAAATTAGACTTGCTCGAGGGCGAGCAAAACTCAAGTGTGGGGGATTTGATAACGCTTAAATCTAACATGTTTTTAGGTGCGTTATTGCTAGTTTTGTGCATCATATTTGGTTATATTTGTGTGTATTTGTTGCTAAATGATGAAAAAGTGTGTATGCAAGTAAATATAGCCAAGTACAGGAAAAGTGGAGTAAAATACGAAGAAATGAAGAGATTATGCACATAAGGAGAATTACGAGAAAGAAACCACATGATACTTCAAAGAATTGATTAGACCAAGACTTCTATGCCTTATATATCAAGAAAAGATCAAGTTCTATGAAAGAAATGAGTGGTACAACAAAGGATCAAGCACGTAACGAGAAAAGAATAAAAGAAAATAAAAGTTGCATGGCAGAGTCATCCATCCGATCGGATGCTGCCCGCATCCGATTCGGATGGAGTGAAGTTTGAGACACCGAGAGCTCCAACCGATCGGTAGGAGCCAAATACCGATCGGTTGGCCGACACTGAAGTTACAAAGTTGCATTAAATGGTGAATTTAAGCCCCATAATCATTGAGGCTTATCATTTCTCGGCTGTTAAATCATATGGGACGTTTTTACTTGAAGAATAAGGGTTTCCTCACTTATTTAAGGAACCCTTAGTTAGTTTACAAAGAGAGTTCTTTTGGGGGAAGTGACATAACCTAAAAAAGCTACACCACCTTATTATTATTGCCCGAAAGCTTGTAGTTGCTGTGAAAACGTCCAGGAGATCTTGAGTTCGAGTCTCAAGAGTTGCGTCCGTGTGTGGAGTTGTTTACTTGTGATAATAGGCGATTGGAGGAGTGTGGATTGCTATAGTTCCACAATTCTAGTTCTTGTAATTCCTTGATAGGTATTTCTTGTTGAGTTATCATGAACTACTTTTACTTTTACTATATGATGAATGAAAGTTTGGTTAATTACTTGTGTTTGATTATGATTGTTATGGAGTAATTTATTTATACTTGTGTGTGGATGATGTGACAATTGTTGGAGTAATCTTATCATAGTGATGCATGAAAACATATCTTGTTTTATGAGTTTGTTGAGATAAAATCTAATCTTGCTTAATTGGTTGGTAAAAACAATTTCAAAGATTCACAAAGGCCGAAAGGAGTTTTCTTTATGTTTTTATTCCAAAAAGTTAGTGCACGAATTAGTATGGATTGTGGTGTGTGACAAGCAACACCTTTACTCATTAAAATGGATTTGGAAACGATTTCATCACGAAAAAGGCCGAAAGGATTCGTAGGAATTCTTAAGATAAGAAATGCTTTCAAACAACAAAAAGGACTTAATAGAATTATCGTAATAGTTAATCATGGCCGAAAGGAGTTAACTAGGAGATTGAATTCTTAGATATGATTTCTCATGATAAAAACCATTGATTGTGAATCATTCATTTTAAGTTGTGCATCATTACAAGTCACACCCAACTTGATTGCTTACTCTAAACAATTGTCATGGAAACTACACACAAGTATATTAGTTTTTGATTGATTGAACCTTGCTTGTTTTTAGAATTTGCTTCAAATTGGATTGACACTCCTTTTTGCTAAAACTTATTTACTAAACCTAAACCCCAATTCCCTTGGGACGATCTCGACTTACCCACCTTTACTACCACGGACGAGTATACTTGCTCGTATGTGTGATTAGAGAATTGGATAAATCGTGTTTATAAATTTTAAAACTTGAACACAACGACACGCACATCATACCCCTCTAGTTTCAATATTTACAAAACAAACCCTAGATTTACATAATTCATGATTTAATCCCTGTAATATCCATATTTACCAAACAAGCATATTATTTTACAAAATTACAGAATGTAGCCTCAGAATTAAGTATAGTACGAATTAGAACCTCAGAATTCAGAAATTACACATTTGGTCCCTTAACTTTACAAAACTTATAATTCAAATCATAATTTAATAACAATTACATATTAAGCCCATAAATACTCAAATTTACACATTACACCTTTTATGACATTATTTTCACCGAATACTTTTAAGTTTCTAGAAATTTCACTTTTAGTCCCTCCTTTTTATTTAATTTCAAATCGACACAATAATTATCAAATAAATCCTTTTCTCGCCAAATTTACATATAGGACCCTCATGTTATAATTTTTATACATTATCCCAGATCTATATAACATTACAAAAATATCCCACAAGTTTCAAGAATTACAAAACATCCCCTTATATTTTCAAAATCAAATCGGTAAACCTTTTACACTAACAAAACTCAACCCTAATTATCCCAATCATTATGTAATCATTATATCATCATGGTACAACATTTATTCATCAGATTTAATCTTAAAAATTTTCAAAACCTTATTTATTCGATCGGTTTTATATTTTTTTTCTTTATTTCCTTTTTAGCCGATTAGAACAAAATTAACAAGATATGATCCAAGCTTCTAAAATTATAAGGGTTATTTTTTTGATGTCATATGATACATATGGAACCCAGGAAAAATATGTATGAAACCCAGAAAATTCGCATGAATAGATTAGAACTTATTTTCGTTTTTATGGTTTTGATCCATTAATTTTCATTCGATCTGTACAGCATGCATGGTTCGAATTTAATATTTTATATGGATCATATGTGATGTAAAGGAGGCCAGAAAAACACCATATGATTTTTGGAATGATCGAATAAGGTGTGAGAGTTTATTCCTCTCGGCTAGACAATTTCGACCCCAACAAAACTCCTATGAGCATATCAGCGATCCCACGACCTCAAAACTATTTTTCTCACCTTCTTATATCTTAGAAGAACCCACGAAAAATAGTAGACAGCCTCCAGAATTTCGTTTTGTGGTAGAGAGAGTTTTTGTGTGATTTTAAGGTTTTTCGTATTGAAGAAAAATATGGCAAAATAAATAAACGAGTGGTTAAAGGGGGAAGGTGCAAAAGTCACGGCTCAATAATGTGATAGGATCAGAAATTTGATTTAGTATAGTTTCCTCATTTGAATTTGTGATTATCTCTTATTTAAAACCTTTTAAATATAAAACAAAATAATTATATGCGTAATTTCGGTCCATGCATTATTTTTGTGTGTGACAATAATTTTTTTGTACATTGTAAAATGTTAAAAGTTGTCTCAAAATTATTTCGCTTCATATGTAGTTCATTACCAGAGATTCGGAATTAATTTGGTACTTTATATAAGCTTTAATTGAATTTTAAAGTTTCAGGGGCATTTTGGTCATTTTACATGTTTTAAAATTTCGGGTATTACAACTTCTTCCCCTCTAAAAGAAAATTTTCGTCCTCGAAATTTGAAGTCGCAAAGTTAAACAGAGTCGTAGTAAATCGTAAAAGATCGTCACGCACAACTCTCACGCCCGGGGAGGTTCTTCCAGAAGGATCTTCAAAATAAATGGTTTCTCATGACTCGATCAAACAAGGAGGGTTCAAAATCCTCAGAAAAGACAAATTGGGTTGATTCGGATCAAAAGGACCATACAATATAAAATGGTCGGTAGGT
This sequence comes from Artemisia tridentata subsp. tridentata, assembly GCA_021014915.2. Taxonomy (NCBI): domain Eukaryota; kingdom Viridiplantae; phylum Streptophyta; class Magnoliopsida; order Asterales; family Asteraceae; genus Artemisia; species Artemisia tridentata. The sequence goes on along the minus strand of CP139502.1, from coordinate 61,580,338 downwards.
GAATCTTCTGAAATGCTTATATGGAATACAACAGAAATTCAAATCAGATTAACTGTATCATCAGTAGAGTGCCCTACAAAGAGTTCAAGATTTATAACTGAGGTTAACAGAATATAAAACGAGAGTCCAAACTCATCCAGATATTTAATGAACGAAGGTAGAGTATACGCATAGGTAGAATGAACCTAATGTCTCACTAAATCACGGATAACCAACGGAGATCAGATTCTAAACTTCTTAGGTACTCCCCCAAGATATCCTATGGTCACAATGAGTGCACGTTATATGGTGTAAGTATTATCACGTTGATCAGGCGTCATATTACTAGCACCACATAAATATGCCTTCATGATGATCATACTTTATCTCGAATCGTGAGTATAATCAACCTATCTTAATCCACCTAGTATTTCTACAGTCTCAGAGTCAACCAGATCAAAGTCATAGTCAAGAGAGAAATAAGACTATTCGCAAGAGTATCGGAATTTCCAGATTGCCTAGCAGAGTAAGGCACGCCGTCACAAGCATCAGATTTTCCACAGTTCGCCAAAATTCCTCAGAACAAAACCATCATCGAACATACGAAAATAAGCACGGGGCTGAAATGCTTCTAGGAAACTTAAATCATTAGCGGATCTTATCATGATATAACGAAGCTTAAGGGAGTCAACGGAAATGAAAACTAATCGTCAATAACTTCGGTCTTCACAGAATCAATTCTTCCAAACATAAAAGGTCTGATTCAGAAATCTGTTCATTCAAAACATCTACTCTCTTCAAGTCCGGTTAATATGTCTTCGTTTCCATCAATCTGGAAGTGAAGCAAAATCGTCTGGTTCATCACGCCTCCTGCAGTTCTTCTTGGAATGTGATGGAGTAATGTGAATTTCTGGCACGATCTTTAAGTTTCTTCATCATCCAGTCTGCTTCCGCCCTCAATTCATCTTAGTACAACCAAGATGAATAGGGAAGTGAGACTGTACGTCTTCATCAGCTCCAGGTTCGCCGTCTTTCTTCTGCATCGCCAACACTTCTGTCTTGTAAGGAATGTCTTCACTCTTCAGGGTAGTCACCGCTATTGTCAACTCTAGGTCAGGTAGTGAAGTAATACTTCTGATGCGTTTCTAGTTGTCTTGATGCATACGCAAAACCTTCTGAGTCTCTTTCTGAAATGTCTCAAAATTTGTTCCGTCTGAAGGTATGGAAACAAATTTCTATTTCAGCTTTCCAAAACTCCGTTCTCAATCAGACTAAGTTGTTTCTCTCTGGTCACGAAATTTATCAAGGGTAACGCAAGTTGTAAACGTCTTCAGAATTCTTATGCAAGGTTCAAAAGATTTCAGTTTTCCATTTTGTTATCGGTCTTGACCATTCGGTGATAGTTTCAAAATTTGCGAGATTTAAAAGGGATATTCTCAATCAAGAAAAACCGTTGTCTCAACAGATATCAATCTCTCAGAATGCACAAGTGATCGTCAAATTTCTTACAAAGTGCAAAAATGATTTTCATGTTCTTCTTCGTCTCCGAATGTACTATTAAGTCATACAATGACCATTTGCCCAAGTACTCACGAGAACACATTCATTTATCAAATTTACAGAATAGTCAGAGCTTTAGCTAATACTATCAGCGTCACAAATCTTTATATCAGTCGTTACAAATGCGGACAGCGATCTCAAGAATAACCTCAATTCATATTTCCATCTGAAGGAAACTTCGCGCTCTGAAATTGAATAGATACAAAGTCGTTTCAGGGTGGAGAAATAAGGGTTCCAAATAGCAATACGGTTCAGCTTCCAGAATCAATACATATCTCCTGTCATCATTCTTCTTTATCGTGAACAACACTGAAATACGCCAAGAAAATACACTTAAGCGAACTTACTTCTCACTCCGATGGAAAATTTGGTGGTTCAATCAGAAATCGTGTTCAGAAAATTCAGGGTGCCAAGTAATTTTGAAGATAAGGTTCATTCATGGGTGTACGAAATGGGTTCAAGGAAAACTTCATAATTGCGAACATAACACACGAGTCTTCAGAGTAATAATGATAGTCAAGAGTTTAACAATCGGTAATCATGGTAGGGAGTTCAAAATTGTTTCAAACGTCAAAGGTGAGACATAGGAGGATAGTTGTCAAACAACCAATCCTTTATCAGAATAACATTAGAGTTAACAGTCCACAGAAAGACAGATCAACAAGGCAAATCTTATCGTTCAAAAGGAGAAGGAAACATTATTATACTCGTGGTTAAACACCACAAGACTTCTCATAGGGACAGAGATGGTTAAGACGAAATCAAATGGTGTCAGAAAATTTATAGATGCTTATCAAGAGACAAGAGACAATTAACAGAAGGTATCAAATGCTTATCAAAAGCAAAAGACAAATAACAGAAGGTGTCAAGTATGTCATTGCCAAGGAGATTTTTAGAATGCCCGAAGAGGCATCAAAATGATTAACAGAAGAATCAGAAGTTCAGAGTCAGACTCTGCAGACAAGATCAAATAGTGTCAGGCAATTACTATGCAGTTCTTAATGCCTTCGAGGTTTATTTAGGTTCAGATTTTAGGTAGTGCAGAGCATAAGCTTTCAATTCTAAAAGTGATCTTAACAGACTTAAATCAAAAGCAGGGCACGAATCAGAGTGATGCGGAAGCAAAATACTTAAACAAACGCCTTATAGTCTACCCATTCCTCACTGGTCAAAACTTAAGTTCATATCAAGAAATCCTAAAGCAAGTTCTCAGGGTGTTCTCCTATGCTCTTACAGTGGAAGCCTAATGGTCCAGAACTCACAGGTCAAGGGTAAATGTATTACGAGTCGCAACCTGTCTCTGATACCATAAATTGTAACACCCCGACCCGACAAGGGTAGAGATGTCACAATAATGGTGACATATCAGAAACATACACAAGCATACATCTTCATTAATACAAAGGAATACAAAGGTTACAAGAAGTTACAAGGAAATACAAAATTACAGAGGAATAAATACTAAGTCTGAAAGTATAAATTCTTCTAGTCATCTCTATAACAAAATCACTATCACAATGTAGTCTTCTAAGTCCAATGGTACTCTCCACTCATACCCAGCTTCCTACTAAAACCTGCCGCAGGAAAAGAAATGCGGCTGAGCTACGAGAGCTCAGTGAACAGATATAACGGTAACAAAGCAGTAATGAAGAATAGTACAGAGTGTCAGAAATATAGGTCATGCAGACATAATCAGAGTTAAAGGGTAAATAAAGGAGTAAGGATAAAGGGACAGGGAATAATAAATAGATAAAGGTAAAAGGAAATAGTGCAAGGTATAATAATGGTCAAAGGTAAGTAATGTATATGGTAAAGGTAAACAGTAATCCACCACGAGCCCAGAAACAGAGATATAATATATATAACCATGCCATCATCATCAATCAGAGGGGTGTCCTCTCAGTAACTAGATAATATGAGGGGTGTCCTCATGTATCAAATGGAGTAGCTAGCTCCCAGAGGTTGTGAAAGACGTGTATCGCACACACCATCAGTCACCAGAGATATAACAGATAATATAAACAGATAACAGAAATCAGATCAGATCTAGGATGCATCCATACGCCCCAGGTGGCCAGAGTCTACCAATACACACCAGATAAAATAAAGTCAGGGACGGGACAGGTCATCACTCTCCTGCCCTAGAGTCATGCCATCGGTGCATCAATGACATGGACATGAAACCCTCATGCCTAGTGAGGTGGCTCGGGTATCAAACCGTGGGTCAAAGGTCAAGTATCATGTCATAAACAGAGGATCATGTCAAAAAGTTCAGATTATAAGGTCCATGTCAGATGTTACAGAAGTGTATATCAGAGGTTCAGAAATCAGATAGGTTTATACCAGAGTTTATAACAATGTTCAAGTCCAGGTTCAGAAATAGTATATCAGATTAATACTTATATCAAAGTTCAAATTAAGTTTCAAACAAGAGTTTATAACCAGGTTTAGAATAAGGTTCAAATCAACGTTCAATAGGTCATATCAAAGGTCCATAATCAAAAGGTTTATAGATTCATAGAAAAGATTTAATTCAAAGGTTTCATATTAAACTTGTATTTAAAATAATCTTTCAGTGACTTTCATAAAATGATGTTTAGTAAAACCTTTTATAAATATAGTCTTTAAAAGAGATTTTCATAAAACCTTTAGTCCTTTAGTGCAGTTCCAATTCAAAAATTGGTATAACATCGTATCCAAAACTTTTCAAAAACATTTTCATATCATTAAGGAAAGTTCCCAATTTCAGTTCTAATGTCAAAATGAATCTTCAGGGTATTCAGAGGTTTACATATTCAGGTCACAAGGTGAAGAACGAATCATGTCAAGTATCAAGGAATAAAACAGGGTTCAGTTTATCACGGGAACTCAGAATCAGATAACATGTCAGAAGGGTTCATAATCTAATTCTTATAACAAGGTTCTAATCAGGGATTTATAGGCAAGGGAATCATATGAAAGGTTCAAGTAAAGAGAATCATAGCAATGGCATTAATACCGAAACTGACAGATCAGAAAATGAAAGAGATCATGAGAAACCTGTGAGAAGGTCATAATATCTGTATCTTATACCGCAAATGAAAACACAACAGAACAACAAGGTCGGAAGCAACTCCGTCTTCAGCGGATCTACATGAATTCATGACTGTCTTATTAATAGCTTGTTCAATTCAGATTACTTATATTAGTCGGCTTTCCATTTTTAGTAACTTTCCTTTTTTGGTAACTTTCCAGAAATAGCAACTTTCCTTATTTAGCAGGTTTCCAGAATTAACAGGTTTCCATATTTCACAAGATACTATTATTACATAGTAGGTTAAGTCCTTATTTACATATTATTATGGGATTAAGGTATATTTTATCAAGTTGCAAAACTTTAGGGTTAATTATGACAGATTTTCATATTTTAGGGTTTTAAATGCAAATATTCTAAATTCAAAGGTCTAACATGAAAATACTTTAAGTTACTGATTTAAATACTCATTTTATTCAGAATGACATCCTAATCCCTTTAGTTTCACAGATTACAGTTTATACCCCTCTAGTTTCAATATTTACAAAACAAACCCTAGATTTACATAATTCATGATTTAATCCCTGTAATACCCATATTTACCAAACAAGCATATTATTTTACAAAATTACAGAATGTAGCCTCAGAATTAAGTATAGTACGAATCAGACCCTCAGAATTCAGAAATTACACATTTGGTCCCTTAACTTTACAAAACTTATAATTCAAATCATAATTTAATAACAATTACATATTAAGCCCATAAATACTCAAATTTACACATTACACCTTTTATGACATTATTTTCACCGAATACCTTTAAGTTTCCAGAAATTTCACTTTTAGTCCCTCCTTTTTATTTAATTTCAAATCGACACAATAATTATCAAATAAATCCTTTTCTCGCCAAATTTACATATAGGACCCTCATGTTATAATTTTTATACATTATCCCAGATCTATATAACATTACAAAAATATCCCACAAGTTTCAAGAATTACAAAACATCCCCTTATATTTTCAAAATCAAATAGGTAAACCTTTTACACTAACAAAACTCAACCCTAATTATCCCAATCATTATGTAATCATTATATCATCATGGTACAACATTTATTCATCAGATTTAATCATAAAAATTTTCAAACCCTAATTTATTCGATCGGTTTTATATTTTTTTCTTTATTTCCTTTTTAGACGATTAGAACAAAATTAACAAGACATGATCCAAGCTTCTAAAATTATAAGGGTTATTTTTCTGATGTCATATGATACGTATGGAACCCAGGAAAAATATGTATGAAACCCAGAAAATTGGCATGAATAGATTAGAACTTATTTTCGTTTTTAGGGTTTTGATCCCATTAATTTTCATTCGATCTGTACAGCATGCATGGTTCGAATTTAATATTTTATATGGATCATATGTGATGTAAAGAAGGCCAAAAAAATACCAGATGATTTTTGGAATGATCGAATAAGGTGTGAGAGTTTATTCCTCTCGGCTAGACAATTTCGACCCCAACAAAACTCCGATGAGCATATCAGCGATCCCACGACCTCAACACTATTTTTCTCACCTTCTTATATCTTAGAAGAACCCACGAAAAATAGTAGACAGCCTCCAGAATTTCGTTTTGTGGTAGAGAGAGTTTTTGTGTGATTTTAGGGTTTTTCGTATGGAAGAAAAATATGGCAAAATAAATAAACGAGTGGTCAAAGGGGGAAGGTGCAAAAGTCACGGCTCAATAATGTGATAGGATCAGAAATTTGATTTAGTATAGTTTCCTCATTTGAATTTTTGATTATCTCTTATTTAAAACCTTTTAAATATAAAACAAAATAATTATATGCATAATTTCGGTCCATGCATTATTTTTGTGTGTGACAATAATTTTTTTGTACATTGTAAAATGTTAAAAGTTGTCTCAAAATTATTTTGCTTCATATGTAGTTCATTACCAGAGATTCGGAATTAATTTGGTACTTTATATAAGCTTTAATTGAATTTTAAAGTTTCAGGGGCATTTTGGTCATTTTACATGTTTTAAAATTTCGGGTATTACAGGTGTAGCTCGGGATCCAAATCTTTATCAGGTATCTCAGCTGATATACACCGGTCTATGTCGGCGGGAAATCTCAACTTATCTTCTGTTTCTAACCATACGCACAAATGACAGTGAGGCAACCCTCGCTTCTGAAACTCTATAGTGTATACTTCTGTTTGGAGATTGCAATACAAAGAAAAGATATATGTTAGCACATATATACGGATTTTTAAATAAGCATAGAGTATTTGTGTAAAAGAATGAATGATAAAATATACCTGCTTTTACACGGCCAAAAATACGTTTCTCCTTGATGTCCTTTATCAATTGATCAAGCTTCATTTTAAAAACTCGTGATGTAATGTCTGGCCGATCCTCTGATTTTAGACCCTTTCTTCTTAGATACCTTGTAATTTCGGGCCACTTTGGATTACATGTAAATGTAATAAATAAATCCGGATATCCATAAGACTTGCACATAGCCATAGCATCCAAATAGTTTTGCATCATGTAACGGGGGCTACCGGTGAAGGTTGATGGTAATATTACTTTAGTGCCACATTTTTTATTTTCTGAGTTGGATGCTTGTGCAGCTTTGGCTAATTTGTCATACGATTCACATCTTAATTCCTTATTCTCTCTACGTACAAATAACAACCTTTCAGCCTCAACCATTGTATAGCCGTCAACCAAAAACTGCTGAAACAATCGTTTTCCATTTAGGATTGTTGAGAACACATTTGGTCGGTCTTGAATACGGTAAGCAAACCACTCACGCATGGTGACATATTTTTTCTTACTGTCTGGTGTTTGATCAGTAACACCTTGATGGTATATGTCTACCCTATACCCATCTTCTGCGTAAGGGAATAACAATGGATATTGTAAAGGAAGGTATGAAACATGCAACTCGCTAATTGGTTTCAACTTGCCATTAATTTTGTGGACAATTATGTCTCTTTCGTTATGCATGGCATCAAAATCACCGATGATAAGTGCGGCAACTTCATTAGCAGTTGGAAGGTTGTGTTGTCTACCATCTTTGTCACGTCTACCTATTAGCCTGATCTTAACCTTATCTTCACCATTTGACATTCGATGACCAGCCATTCTATACTTCTGAACCAAAGGGTTATTAGTATCGAGCATATGTTTTATTTCTTTTGTGAGTTCACGGTCCATGTCTTTTTTGGAAGAGGACGATGAGGTACCTGTTGAAGTACTAAAATAACCCAAAGAAAATATAATTAGTAATTACACTAATATATTAAAATAAAAAATTTACGGAAAATAAAAGTATCATGAATCACCTCACAGCGTTAATCCGGTTTTCAATCTCATTTGGCGGATCATAAATATAAAGCTGTCCAAACTTAGGCGATTCACCAGCTTTAGGCAACAAATCTCCAATTACATGGTTGTTTTTTCCTTGAATCCGAAAACAATAAGGGGCGCGTCCATTGTTAACCGTTTTATCTTGCTTACCAGCCTTCCAAGTAAAGGCAAACATAGAATTATATCGACGGATGTCCTCCATAAATGATTTACTTTTGGAGTGTTCACCTTTCAACAATTTCATTAACAAAAGGGGGGGGGGGGGGGGGTTCAGAGCAACCGGTAGTTTTATTTTTCCTCTACCGCAACAAATAGAAAAGCCTTCATTTTTTGACGAATGAGTAGATCCTACCATACTTTCGGCAAGCCACAATAATGCACCACATTTGATGCATTGTTTTGTCTGATCTCCATGGTCAAAATAGTCTATAAAAACGAAGAAATTGTTATTAAATTTTTTTAAATCTCCTAAATTCCCATCTATAATTAATGGGTAGAAATATTGGTGATGATAAATACCTTTAGATATGCCTTCAATTCGATCAATATATCCATATTCATCCTCAGGATCTTCATCCGACATCTCGAATACAGGTATATCTGCAACTGATTTGCCTTTTTGCAGGCTACTGCTATCTGGAGTATAATTAACATTGTGTTCTGTTTGACAAATTCAACGGTTAAATAATTGGTCAGCATGTTGTATAATCTAATATGTAACAAATATAAAAGTAACAGAACTTTAGCTCACCAATGTCAAAGTGGACAGGAGTTGTGTCTTTGAACCTTGATATAGGATTAGCCTTAGATGAGTTGCCTGTAAAGTTGTATGATTGTTAAACTTAACATAGGGTATTACAACTATATAAAAGCTAGAGTTAATTACATAAATGGTCATTGTGGTTTGGCCTTTTTTGCACTTTCAGTCACTGAACTTTTTTTTTGACTGGTTCAGTCACTGTGGTTCGCATCTATTACCGGTTCAGTCCAATTTCGAAGAAAATGACCAAAAAGCCCTTGTCATCTTCTTTCTTTTTTACAGTTAGTCCTTTAGACAACTATGGTTTGTCAATTTTTTCACAGTTAGTCCTTTAGACTAACGGCTGTTAGTCCTTTATATGTTTTCATCCGTATTTACACGTTTTCATCTGTATTTACACGTTTTCGTCCGTATTTACATGTTTTCGTCCGTATTTACATGTTTTCGTCCGTATTTACACGTTTTCGTCCGTTTTTTTTCACGTTTTCGTCCGTATTTACACGTTTTCGTCCGTATTTACACGTTTTCGTCTGTGTTTACACGTTTTTGTCCGTATTTACTCGTTTTCATCTGTATTTACACGTTTTCGTCCGTTTTTACACGTTTTCGTCCGTATTTACACGTTTTCGTCCGTATTTACTAGTTTTCGTCTGTATTTAAACGTTTTTGTCCGTTTTTACACGTTTTCGTCCGTATTTACACGTTTTCATCCGTATTTACAAGTTTTCGTCCGTATTCACACGTTTTCGTCCGTATTTACACATTTTCGTCCGTATTTACACGTTTTCGTCTGTATTTACACGTTTTCGTCTGTATTTACATGTTTTCGTCCGTATTTACTCGTTTACGTCTGTATTTACACGTTTTCGTCCGTTTTTACATGTTTTCGTCCGTATTTATACGTTTTCGTCCGTATTTACTAGTTTTCGTCTGTATTTACACGTTTTTGTCTGTTTTTACACGTTTTCGTCCGTATTTACAAGTTTTCATCCGTATTTACAAGTTTTCTTCCGTATTCACACGTTTTCGTCCATTTTTACACATTTTCATCCGTATTTACACATTTTCATCCATTTTTACACGTTTTTTTCGGTATTTACACGTTTTCGTCCGTATTTACACATTTTCGTTCGTTTTTACACGTTTTCGTCCGTTTTTACACGTTTTTGTCAGTATTTACACGTTTTCGTCCGTATTTTTTTTTAGAAAAATATTTTTTTTTTCGAAATTTTTTTTTTCGAAATATTTTTTTTAAATAATTTTTTAGAAAAATATTTTTTTTTTCTAAATTATTTATTTCGAAAAATATTTTTTTTACAAAATAATTTTTTAGAAAAATATTTTTTTTTCTAAATTATTTTTTTCGAAAAATATTTTTTTAGAAAAATATTTTCGAAAAATTATTTCAGAAAAAAGAAAATCTTTGAAAAAATTATTTCGAAAAAAAAAAATTTCGAAAAAAAAATTTTCTAAAAAAATAATTTAGAATAAAAAAAATTTCGAAAAAATAATTTCGAAAAAAAATAATTTTTCGAAAAAAAAATAATTTTTCGAAAAAATTATTTCAGAAAAAAATAAATTGAAAACAAAAATTTTCTAAAAAAAAATAATTTAGAATTTTTTTTTATCGGAAATGGACTAACGTTGCAATGCCAGTTAACAGAAAAGAAGAGGCAAGGGCTTTTTGGTCATTTTATTCGAATTTGGACTGAATCTGTAACATATGCAAACCACAGTGACTGAATCAGTAAAAAAAAAAGTTCGGTGACTGAAAGTGCAAGAAAGGCCAAACCACAGTGACCATTTATGTAATTAACTCTATAAAAGCTAAGTATGTTTTTATCTTGCACAGAAGTTATTCATTTTAGCTCTATTGCTTTCTGTGCAGATAAACCTGAAATGAAGTTTGATAAGTGAAGTATTAAATAGGTGTTGTAGGAACAGTTAGTGATATGGCATTATGGGTAACATGAAATTTGTTTTTTTGTGATGAAATATTCAAATTATCTGATAAAGATGAGTTTTCAACTGAATTCCTGATGTTTTGAAATTCTGAGTGGTACTTGTGGTGCTACAGGCCTTAGGCTGTCTGTGATCTCCAGTTTACCCCTGGAGCACTTTGGACAGTTGTAGTATTCCCCAATTATTTAAGGTATCAACCATGTGTGTGTTCTTGTCTTTAGTTGTGTATGACTTCATGAAAGTTTGTTACAAAATAATGGCTATTTTAAAAGATAAGAATGTTTGTTAATTTTAGATAGGATTTGATTTTTTAATGATATAAATGAAATATTAATTGAGTAAAAGTTGTTTTGAAATTTTGAATTCAGCCTAATTTAAAAAAATCACACGATTTGTTATTATTATTATTATTATTATTATTATTATTATTATTATTATTATTATTATTATTATTTTTATTATTATTATTATTATTTATTTTTTTTGTAGTCAACTTTTAGTTTGGGGTTAATTTGTGGTCCAATTTTTTGATGTGATGAAACATGTATTTGTTAACCATCTGTATAAACTAAAAGTGGCTAAATTTGTAACAAATGTGATAATGTTCATTGCATTATAAAACACACATGGTGATTAGAAATTTAATTTGATCAATAAGCTTGTAACAAATTTTTTTTTGTTTTGACTGGAAAAAGTACAGATTTCACAATTATATAAATTCAAAATTCAATACTTTTTATTAAAAGAGTAAGTAATATAAGCAATAAATATCACAATTAGTTAGGTTGCACGGTAAATGAACAATAAAAGGATAAAGTATCATCTTCATAATATTAAAAAACTGAGTCTGGGAAAACACCCCAACAAAAACATGGAAATCCAGGAAATCCAATTCTGGGAAAACAAAGCCCAAAAATCCAAATAAACAAAACCAACAAAACAATTGTCTTTAACAAAGATAGATCCAACAAACAAATAAAAATGGAAACAAACAGTGAAGATGATTTATTCATGAGCAATGCGATCACTCCTTGGGCTCTATCTTGACTTCAACCAAATCAATATCACCCTTGGTCAGTAATCCCTTAGCTTCTTGTTCAGAGTCATCGTATCCATCCAAATCAATTATGGTACGCTTACCACTTCCAGAGCTCCCTGTAGCCTTACCGGAATCTTGTATTCCTTTAGTTGTTGGAGGAGTTGCTTCAATGTTGAAAGGGATATTTTCAGCACTTGAAAATTTGTTTAACTTAACAGCAGACAACACGGGAGTTTGCATCTCATCAGCAGTAACAGGCTCCTAATAATATAAGTGGTCAGTGTGAAAATCATGATAAGCATGCCACATTTAACATTTTCAAAATTATATAAATAATTTAAATAATTACCGAAATGTAAATTGTAAATAGTATAAGAATACCTCAGTGATGAAATCAGTCTTAAAGGAGCTGATGACGACTTCTTCTTCAGACATCATTTTTACCGTGTAGACGTGGTAGTTGTTATTCATATTGTAGTCTGTATAATGGAATCGGAATAACAACTTCTTACCCACCATTACATTAAGTTCAGATGGAAAATAGTCCTCGTGCTCTTCCCCATACTCTTTGATCAAATTGTGACAGGTTACGCCACACAACTTGTTAACAAAGTCATCAAACAGAAGTAGTGAAGCTGATCCAGTATCATCAATGACGCGTACAATGACCTTGAACCTAGAGTTGAAAATTACATTACATATAGTATTAAGCTTTATAAAGAGAAAGATCGAGTTTATAAAGTCAAAAAGGGAAATGGCGCAATGCTTTATCTTAATGAGACATTTCAGTAGCGCTAATCTGAGTAGGGATTCGAACTAATATGAATTAGGCAAGGATAACAGAAAGTCATTTGTTTCCTCTGAAACGATTCTGGGTAACATCATGGACTGTTCTACCATTATTTAAACGAATCACTCGTCATTCCTTTAGAGGTGAACATATTACAGCCTTTCATGTCCACTTACAATTCACATTCCCAATGTTTTATTTTCATATAGTATTTATAATAGTATATGAAAATTACATTACATATAGTATTAAGCTTTATAAAGAGACCTATAGATGGCCTTTTCACATGTTTCTTAGTGGGTGTTCCAAGATGACCTAATACTAAATTAAGCTTTATACACAGAAATGGTATGATACCAGAAATTGAAACAGTACTATCAATTAATTTTTTCAAGAATTGGAATATCTAAAATTCAAAGAACTGTTCAGTGCATTATTAAATTTTGGTTTGCTAAATAATTAGGACAAAATTGAATAATGAGTTGGTCAACATTAAAAGCAGATTAAATACCTCATTCCAACGGCAGTGATCTCATTGTGTTGTTTGCACTTCCAAGTTTGCTTACTCTTGTACTTTGAACCACTTGAAGAAGTAGTATTCTGAACCTCCTTAGCAGCACTACCACATCTTTTACATGCAAGCTAAGCCCATCCATTTTCACGATGAATTTTGTGAATCTTAGCATACACAACAACATGGCATGCCTGGAAGAATTGTAAAAGTATTTTAATGTCTAATCTATATTTGTAAACATAAGTAAAGTAAATAATATAAGTAGATATAGTTGTTGGATGCTTACACGGTCCGAGTCACGTATATTGCCCACCATCTTCTTAACAGCACCTTCCAAAAACTCAAATGGGCTGACGACTTTTTTGACTGGAGTGCAAACAGTTATTGTGTGCTTTTTGGGATCATAACCATCAATCTCTGCATACCTATAATGGTGTTGATATATTAATAAACAAAAATTATATGAAATTAAACATCAATAAGTTGTCCGGTAAATGACAAAAGGTGTGTTACCTTTGTTTGAATGCGACAATCTCTGGAATTTCATCATTGATGTAAATTTTTGTTGAAAATATAGCCGGACGAACAGAAGTATTACCGTTAAAATACTTAACTTTAGCCAGCTGAAGTATTAGCACAACATGCCCATGAGATTCACAATTATCAGCATACTTGTTGAATTTAGCCGCCCAATCATCAAAGAAACAACACTCAAGTTTGAAGCCACTAATAATAAATAACAATATATAAGTTTATTTTTTGAAAAATGACTATTTGATAAATGTAATGGATTTAAAGATTATTACTCAGGATCTTCAAGTACAACATTCCTTCTTATCTGGTCCACACCGGAAGAGTTAAATGGAACAGGATTAGTAATTGATACAATAGTTCCAATCACATCTGCCAATAAATATAAAAATTATTAGAACATATTTTGACAATTTATATGGATGTATGGATAAATATCATCTGAGAAGGTATAATGATAAACAACAACTCACCAACAACATCAGTATCTGTAAAACGTTTACTGGCAAAGTTTGGGAATGCTTCAAACTTAAACCCACGAACGTTGTTATGAAAGGAGGGTAGCCTTGTGATAGAAGTGTTTTTGAAAAAAGCAATCTTGAATCGATGATTCAACAATGGAAACTTTCCTCCATTTTCACCGACCCCAAAATTTCCAATTCTATAGCATGATCCTTCATCAATCAATAACCGGAACTTATTAATATTCTCCTTTGTCCTAACAGTTGCTTGGACACGATTCCCCTGGAAAATATTTTGATCATGTAAAATAACTATCTATGAAACAATATTGGAAAGTTTATAAAACTTGTATAAAATTACCTGTGGGTCTTGGAGAACCATGTCTAAGCTCCAAACTTCATTGGGCTTTCCTGCAGGGTGGGACTTCCACCTGCTTATGCATCGAGCGAATACCTTAACATCATCCAACATAGGGTCGATGTCGGACAACGGAGTGTAGTTAGGTTCCATAGCTGTAACTACACAAATAAACATTCAGTCAATGATTACAATAATCAGAAATATACATTATATTAATCTAAAATAAGATAATGAGAATTATAATTGGAAGAGAGAACTACCTTATTGTATATAGAGGGAGATGGAGGAGATGTGTGATGTATCTACACACCAAATGTTTCAATTTATAGATGAGTTTCAGGATGAAAAAAAATCAAAATTCAAAAATATTAAGATAATTAAGGAAACAATTTGGAAATTAAAATTGTATCCCTAAAATCAAGGGAATTTGTTAAAGATAATAATTATGAGATGATATTATTGAATCAATTTTCAAAATATCACACTTTCCTGGATTATCCTAATTCTGAATTTCTCACTTTCCTGCATTATCCCCAATTCTAACCAAAACTTGATATCAGATCAAACCATACCAAATTATTTCATCTACCCATTTTAATGTCCCAAAAATAATATCAGCACTACATGTATCCATAACAAAAATATAATATACTTAAAGAGAGTATATAAACAAAAAGTTAGTATTCTGCTTATTAAAACTGTTTATTGCTAAATCCGATATTGGTTATGATCGAAATTATAACATGTGTCTTTGCATGGTGCATTCCCAGAATTTGTAAAGTGGAGTAGTTTCTTACCTGCGATTATAAATAAACATGCTTCTTTTCATTGGGCCTTTGCGTCCAAGCCTTTTAACTTTCACCTACAAACATATAAATATTATCAACTGACAGACATATATAACCACCTTCATGAATGTGTGTTTATGCAAATAAAATGTTACGGAGTATTACACTTCATGAAGATACTGTATAGGTGGTTTAGGAATAAGACTGCAATAAAAAAACATTTTTACCGTTACATGATTAGAGATTTTGCAAGTATCACTAATTGGCTCTATTATTACCTTAACCACGACAGGAGGTTCTATAGGTTGAACAGGAGAAGATTTAACCTGAAAATCCTGAATAATGTAGGAAACATCGCATCAAAATTTATGCAGTCCTATATTTCTCATTTAGAGATATTAGCATATAATCTTCTCATGTACGGAGTATAACTTACATAGTTACATAGTACCATACACGATGAGACACTCAGCAATCAATGCGACCATCTAAATGAGAGGAACAAATAATAAAAAAAAATTGGATACCACTAATGCTAGCTCTCTACTTAGAAAAAAATCTATTTCGAAATCCATGTGTTAATATCTTCAAAAATCAGCTTAGTGCTCATCTAGTACATAACAAAAATATAATATACTTAAAGAGAGTTTATAAACAAAAAGTTAGTATTCTGCTTATCAAAACTGTTTATTGCTAAATCCGATATTGGTTATGATCGAAATTAGAAAATGTGTCTTTGCATGGTGCATTCCAAGAATGTGTAAAGTGGAGTAGTTTCTTACTTGAGATTATGAATAAACATGCTTCTTGTCATTGAGCCTTTGCGTCCAAGCCTTTTAACTTTCACCTACAAACATATAAATATTATCAACTGACAGACATATATAACCACCTTCATGAATGTGTGTTTATGCAAATAAAATGTTACGGAATATTATACTTCATGAAGATACTGTATAGGTGGTTTAGGAATAAGACTGCAACAAAAAAACATTTTTACCGTTACACGATTAGAGATTTTGCAAGTATCACTAATTGGCTCTATTATTACCTTAACCACGACAGGAGGTTCTATAGGTTGAACAGGAGAAGATTTAACCTGAAGATCCTGCAGAATGTAGGAAACATCGCATCAAAATTTATGCAGTCCTATACTTCTCATTTAGAGATATTAGCATATAATCTTCTCATGTACGGAGTATAACTTACATAGTTACATAGTACCATACACGATGAGACACTCAGCAGTCAATGCGACCATCTAAATGCGAGGAAAAAATAAAGAAAAATATTTTGGAAAGCACTAATGCTAGATCTCTACTTAGAAAAAAATCTATTTCGAAATCCATGTCTTAATACCTTAAGAGCACATTTATTAATCCAAGTTTTTTGAGGTATTTTATCAAACATATTATGTGCATATAACCCATTATAAAGTTCAATCCATAATTTCAGAATTAATCCAATAATCAATCATACTTTAAAAGTTCATGATTCAATATCATACTTTAAAAGTTAAAAAAGATGATACCTTGATGATCGATGATCGATGTTGAACAAATTAACAAAAAACACATGGGTTCCCTTGATGATCGATGATCGATGTATAAACTACAAAACAAACAAAGCACAATCCAAATTATTTAAACTCGATTTACGAATCTCCCATGCCTTTTAGCAATCCTAAACAGCCACTAAAAATAATTTACTTGAAACATAAAAAGGCTCTTACTTACCAAACTTCTGTATCTTTAAATAAATTAGGTAGATCCCACCTATGAATTGGCGTTGGAAACTGCAATTAAATCAAAACAATCGAAAAATATTTATTCTTTATAAATTATTAACTTTCAATCAAGAAAACAGCCACATACATACCTGCACCATGTCTGTAAAGACAAACGAAACGAAACCCCTTTGTCAACAGGGTTTTGGTTATTAGTCTATTGTATTTGGGGATGAATAATGATTTTGATTAAAGGTTAATTTGAACGGCGATTGGTTTCGATTATCGTTTAGGGTTTAGAAAGGGGATCTCGAGAGAGGGTTGTGGGTGTGTTTTTTAGATGCATTTTGTCAAAGTCAAAAAATAAGAGTGATGCCGCCCATTTTTCTTGCAGTTAATGCTTAGAAAACAAAAATGCATTGTAGACCGTCGGATTGGTTTTATTTTACAGGTGTCAAGTTTTAAGGTATTTTGGGGAGAGATGAAATTTTCAAAACCCTGTTTTATTAGTATAGTAGATAAACTTTTAAATTGTTACAATATTAAATTCGTAGTCATACTAGTGTGTGTGTGTATATATATATATATATATATATTCTGAAAAATGACAGTAAAGTGTTCACGGGTCAATCCTTTTGACCCGTTACCCAATTTGGCCGACCTGCCCACAATTTCCCACCTGTTATCTATAGGAATGATATTGTTAATGTTATAATTGCAGGCAGTGAATGGGCATCTTGAAATTCTGAGGCCAGCGATAACAAACTTTGGTGGAACTGTGGAGGTATTGTCCGTAAAAGGTGGGGAATGCATTGTTAAGTATACTGGACCTGAGTCAATTGGGTCGGGAGTCAAAGTAGCAATTAAAGAGAAGTTTACAGACATTGAGAATGTTGTGTTGACAGAGTAGGTTGTTCTTAAGGCATGTATCATGTATGTATGTATATCTTGAATTCTTGATCTGAAAATATAGCACATTCTTAATAATTCAGGACAATGGTATTATATAAGCTGTGGTTCCTGTCATATTAATTGTAAGTTTGATGCATATAATTGCATCTGAATTGTTGAAATGAGATAGAATCAACAAAGATTTACATTTCACACAAGAGTTGTAGAATCATCACATTTTTCAATATACAGTACTTGCTTTTTTTAGAAATGTATATTTTCACACACATATACCACATATCTCACTAATGTCTCAAACGAGACTTGAACGCACAACCTTTTCAACATATAATAGTTCTACTCATCAATTTTTTTTGTGGGTGTAGTGGAGGTCACTCGTGACCTGCCCATGTGGCGCCTAGTTGGCTAGTGAGGCATGCGTGATAATGGTTACACCCCTCCCCCTCATTCACATTTTGGCTTCTGGTGGTGACCAGCTTCACGCTAGTATCATACGCCAATATCACGACCCCATTAGGGAAAGAAAACAAATGCGACATTTCCATGCCGCCAACAAACCGGTCTACATACGTCTCGCCTCACTTCTCTCTAATATAGTTTAACGTTCTTGCATCAACCCATCTTCATCCCAGTCCAAACACTCTTAATAAACTCAATAAACAATTGTAATTAATTACATTAACATAATAACACCCTTACTATAAAAACAAACAAAATCTTAACATACTAATCTCAATACTACTTATAATAGAGGAATGACTCTCTCTCCTCAAAATTTTCAGACCAAAATTTTCAGACCAAAACAATTAATACACAATTATAAAACACCCCATCACCAACATGTACAACTACCTAAGCACAATGTACAGGAAAAGAAACCATTGATCTCAGCTCACAACATATACCAACAAAACCGATATTGTTTCAACCAAAACCAATCGGCGTCGAGTATCCATCCGAACATAAACAAAATAAATAAACAACAATTCAACAAGAACAACAAGATCAAAAATAAGCCCGAACCGTGAGCTTATGCTCACGGTTTCACGTCGACGACACAAAACACGACACAACAACGGATACCACTTCATATTTTTATCATTTTTATCAATCAAAACCTTAAACCCATTTGTTTTCGAACCCGAATAATCAAGAAAATTACGAGTTGACTCGGTGGTGAGTCAACCCACGCGTAAAACGCGTTTCCTTACCGTATCTTCAATCGATCTACATGTTTAGAGTACGAAAATGGTGGTGGTAAGGTTGTGGTAGCGGCGGTGATAAGACAACGAGATGATGGTGTCGTTTGGTGGCGCGTGAAGTATAGCAAAAGAAAGAGGAGAGTGAGAGGGTCACGTTGGTGGTGGCGGTGTGGTTGTAGGAGTGGCGGTGGTGGTACTGTGGGGTGTGGCCGGCGACGGCAAGAAAGAGAGAAGAAGTGAGAGGTTGGAGATGAAGATGAAAATGAGATATAGGGTTAGGTTTATTAGTATAGTGTAGTTTTTAGAAATTGCAAATAGGTCCTTGTGTTTTATATGAAAGAAAATGAAAAGTAAATATATGTGTAAATAAAGGGTATATATGTAATTTTATTAAAGCTCGTTAAGGCTCGCGAGCTTCACGAGCCGAGTAACTTAGAACTCGAACTCGAACTCGACTCGACATCTTACACGAGTAGCTCGAGCTCGAGCTCGACTCGTTTAAAATCGAGTCGAATCGAGTATTTTTCGAGTCGATCTCGAGTTGCTCGCGAGTTGTCTCGGCTCGATTACACCCCTAATCTATACGGATCTGTAAAAAAAACTACAAATCTACGAAAAAAAAATCGGTAGTATTGCTACTGTGGTCGAGGGATGACGGTGGAGGGCGCGTGCGTGGTGTTACTGTCGAGAAAAGGGTGGTGGAGCATCGGTGTGGTGGCGGTGGTGAACTGCAGTGGCTCGCGGCGCGTGGGTGGGGTTGTAGGGAGCGCCGAGGCTCGAAAAAGCATCCACGCAGCGTTATTACTATTCTTGAATATGATCCTTAGTATACATAGCTTTTAAAAGTAAACATAGATTTAAGTAATATTAAACCAGAAACCAAAAGTTTCTATTAACACCATCAAAAAATGAAACAAACTAACAAAATATAAGATCAAACCCAACCCGACCCATATCGATTTTTTTCCAATCAGTTACACAAAATAACCCGAGTCAAAGAAAGAACAAAACAAGCAACAACAACGAAAAACATGGTCACGAAATCCTTCCCAGACCGTTTCTTCACACTCGTATTCTCGCTTTTCAAACTCTTAGCACGACGTAATGCATCAACTTCCTTCAACAAATCAAAATCTAACACTTCTATTTTATTTTCTTAAACAAAGATATACAACAAAGATTCGTGAAGACTCAAGCAACAACAATGTACAACAAAGCTACCTCAAATCGATATGTTATGAGATCTGTGATTTGATGAGTTGATGGAGAGATGAGAAAAATTAGACGAGAGGAAATGTATGTGAGTGGGCGGATGAAACAATGAAATGTGTGTGTAGGGTACTAGGGTTATCAAAATGAAACCGTGTGTTAGTTATACACACTAATATCATCTTTGGGCCAGGTATATCACAAATATCAGACTGGGTTGAATAACTATTGGACTGGATTGGATATTGGGCTATGAGTTGGGCTGCAATACGCATACTTGAATTATCAATTGATGCTTCTAAATTGCTTTAACATAGCGTGGATACTCTACGATTTGTAAATTACAATTAGTTTGATATTGGTTAAAGTTACTAAAACTTAAAATTATCGTTTTCCTTAAAGTCATTATAAGGAAAACATTAAACTAAAAATTATTGTTCGTTGAAAATTATTGTACAACATATTTATTGTCGTTACCGATAGAAACTAATTTTAACTTCAATTATTATTCTTTTGTACAGTTACCGATATAAAAACGTGTAACCGAATAACATTTGTTCGCCACAAAATATAGTCACAGGGTACCCGCCGCCGCATTGCGCGGGTACCCTGCTAGTATCAATAAATCGTGTTCATCGGCTCGGTTAAATTTTTTTCTGAGTAAATTTGAAAACCGAACCGAATTCAAATTGGGTTAAACCGAATTTGAATTTTCGGGTTGACTTGACTGACATAATTTATATATATATTTTCATTTAATTATATAGATTTTTTAGCGCCAAAAAAAAAATCCAAGCTTAAAAAATGCTATATTTATACTAGGTAAGAGGAAAGAGTTTTAATGGTTTTCATTGTGCCAGACCATATTCAAACTGAAGACCAAATATTTAATTCGGTTAGGTTCATTTTTGACAAATTCTGTTCGGTTCATGTTGGTATTACCCGATTTATAAACATCCCTAAATCACATAATAACATTATTTTGTTTGAAAAACTGAACCAAACCACTAACACTCAGTTCTCGAGTTTTGAGTGAAAGGAAATGGAAAAGAATAGGAAAGGGAAAAAGAAAAAAAGTGTTAGTTGATATGTTCTTAAGACAGAGGAAAGGAAAAGTAAAGTAATGATAAATCATGTTCTTGAGTGGGAGGAAAAGGAAAATAACTTGTTCAAATTACATGTATGCCTTTTAATTATTAATGTCAAATGTTTTAAAAATAGTATATTAGTCTTTAAGCAACATATATTTTTCTTTCCCTTCCATTTCCTCCCAAAAATGGGAGGAAGATTTTATAAACAAAACTTCCTCCCGACTTCTTTTCCACTTCCTTTTCTCTTCTTAAAAAAACTCAAGAACACAAAAAACTTTCAATTTCTTTTTCTTTCCTTTCAAACAAGGTTTTCAAGATCGGGATCTTACCCAGGATTGTTTTCGTCTTTGCAAGATCGTGATCGTAAAATCGGATCAGGATCTTAAGATCCTACTCTAATGTTATTTATTAATAGTTTTTGTAATATTATACAAATCTACAAATTATTATACTACAAATTATTATACATTACAAACACAAAATATTATGAAATTATGTCGTAAATTATCATTAAGAAATGTTTAAAAAGATTAACATTCGAAAAACTCAACCCATAAATTTAATTTATAGGTTTTTAGTTTTATAGGATCGGATTAAATCCGGTCTAAGATCCTCTAACATCTTTGCAAAGATGCTATGGATACTGACAACAACTATGCTTTCAAATTTTAACTCGAGAACTGAGAACTGTGTCTTTGTTCTCATTTTCACCGAGTTTGGATTCGTTGTACCGAAGAAAGAAAAAAAAGTACACTAGGGTTTTAGACATGATAAAAATGCGTGCCACTGTCTGTTAAGTACTACACACCATCTCCGGCCACCGTACCACCACCACCATCAACCCACCCTTCATTTCCACTCACCTTTTCAACTCCAGCTAAACGACGTCGTTCAATTCCTTCTGGAATCTTTACTCACGGGTCGGGTTGATGGGTGGCTAGCAAATGTATCCGACCCGAGGAAAAGGTACTGCTTTTTTGTAACTTTACTGTCACTATTGAGCTTGTTATATCATAACAATCTTATATAATCCCAATACCGTCTTCCACGGGTTATGGGTCCAATACCGTCGAAGACGGTGTATGGGAGAGGTTGAGACGTAGACAGCCTTACCCCTACCTAAGGTAGAGAGGTTGCTTCCGGTTCTACAATAGGTAGAAAAGGACCCCGGGCCTTTTGTAGGGAGTGAGGATCCCTTGACCTCTCGGTTGAGAGGCAAGGGTTTTCCAACTGATCCAACCCTACTTGTTAGCTTGTTATATCATAACAATCTTATATAAGGCCACATATAAGCTTAAACAAACACCCCCTTATTGTAACTTATTTGTTATATGCCAATTTAAGATGGTTTATGGTTGTTTATGTATGGAATTGGAACTTTTTTTAAATAACAGGGTATGCCTTTAATGCGATGATGTGTACATGAATCGCGATCTTTTTACCAAGGTATGTGATTGTTTACACTTCAAAATCGGTTTTGAATTATGGGTGATCGTTACTCCGGTCGTGTTTTTTTTTTTTTTTTGATGTTTTATTGTAACTTATTTGTTGTATTCCATTAAGATGGTTTATGAGTGTTTATGTATGGAATTCAAACTTTTTGTTATGCTTCATTTGAAACAGTTTTAAAGTATTACTGAATTGAGTGCGGCTGCCACCTCAAGATTAACAGACCCGACCAAGGACACAACTCCAGATACTGATAAAAAAAATTCTATTGTAACAAGATCAATGAAGAGAGAAAAGCCGACAGGTCTTCGTAGCAATGATAAAAATGTAAAGCCTTCTAAGAAATTGAAGGTCAGAATTACTTCTGATGATCAAAGCCCATCGGAAGCGGGGCAAAGTAAAGAAGCAAACAACACCCCTGTTTATCCATCTCGACGTGTGACAAGAGCTAAAGCTGGTGGTGAAACCAGTGAGGCAACCAAGAATATTTCTGATGATCGAAGCCCATCGGAAGCGGGGCAAAGTAAAGAAGCAAACAACACTCCTGTTTATCCATCTGGACGCGTGACAAGAGCTAAAGCTGGTGGTAAAACCAGTGAGGCAACTAAGAGTATTTCTAATGGAAAGAAAACGGTAGGTTATATCTTATAGCAGGCAAGGGTGTTGAGTATATGAATTTAATTTACATCATATCAACCACAAACATATAGTAATGACGCCGAATAAATATAATATAATTTCAATATTTTACTTTTGCAGCCTGGTAAGCAAGAAAAAGCAGCTGAACTAAGAAGTCCCGCGATTAAGTCTGCCAGAAAGAAAGGGGAAATATCAGCTGATAATAAAGGCCAGAAAACTTTACCCGAAGGTGTGTGAATAATTACTACAATTTTAGTTCTGATTAGTTTTGTTATTTTACGTGCTAATATTCATGACACATATAATAAGTTATTAATGTGGGCAGGAGCTAAAGGTACATCACAACGACTACAGGAAGCAGTGACATTATTAATGAATCTGTCGGGTGAAAATAATCCACTAAATCCAGAAGCTGAGACACCGCAATCTTTCGCTCCATTGTCCCCCGAGACTACAGGCAATCAAGTACATTACAACGACTCTCATCTCCTTTCGTGCCCATAATAATTTCTCACTAGACACAACCACACAGTTTAATTAATGTATAATTTGAACAATTTTAAATGCTTCCTTTGCGTTTTATGAAGAGAGAATTATAACATGTTTGGGGTAACAAATGAGATGTGGTATATAAATCATCAAGTTGTTTTGCTTGTAAGATATAATTTCACAAAGAAATGATAGTGACTGTAGCTCTCATTGCTTCTCATGTAGGAGGATACGGAAGCAAATGCTGACACAACTGTGAGAAGGGAGATGGGAAGGCCAGATAAAATAAGAAGACAAGCGAAACTTCCCGAAACTCCTTTGGGAGGTATAGTTTTAAATTTGTTTTGTAACTTTGTTCAGTTGTTGACGTGACATCTGTGTACATATCTGTTGATTAACAAGAATTTATATGATTATTGCAGTAAGTAATGAAAATGGAGATGCAATCCCAGCTGCAGTTGATGCCTCAAAGCAGAAAAACACATCATCAACCATAGTAGTTAACGGAGATAAGACCCTAAATCGAGGTTCTGAGCGAGAGCTAGCTTTGCAACAGGATGCTTATAAAACGGTAAAAGGAAAACAAGGAGAGCGACGTAGCATAAGTAGCTTAGAGACCGAGGCTCCAACTCAAGGTAAATACCGGATTCTTAATAGTAACTTATGAGGTTTTCAGGTGAAGGGTTTCGGAATTGGCAATGATATAAGTTGTCTGTTTTTGGAATGAGTCGACTAGGACATCCTATGATTTGATCTCTAATCATTTAATGGACTGTAATTGATACTTGATTGTTCCTTCTGTTTAATCATTGATCGATACGAATGGTCATTAATCGACTAAGACATCTTATCTCCAAAGTTGGAGAAAAATCAAAAATTTCAATGACACTTCTTCCTTATTTTTTTAAGATAGTGCAGATTATCTTTGAATTTTCATTGACAATGGTATATTCAGAAACAAAGATATCTCTTCACATGAAAATCTTTTGAAGAAGTATTATATAAACATACTTTTGGTGGGATAAAAACAAAAAGAGAGAAGAAAATCATATGTTAAAAGAAAATAAGGCATATGTCATATGCAAGAAAAAGCAAGAATATGCATATGTTAAAAAAGAAATGCCGAAGCATACAAAAACAGAAAGAGTGATATATTTTTCTTTGTAGTGAATCTAACAACTTTCATTCACGTCTCAGAATTCACAATGGCACGAGCTCAACAACAACAACTCACTGACGACCAACTCGTTCCAATTGCTGACAGAGACAGAATTGGTGCAACCAACCACTGTTGGGATCCTTTCTCTACTAAGTGTAAGAATCAGATCATGGTCGAAATACTAAAAAATCACCCTATCATCAATGCACTCACAACAACCACCACCATCCCAACAATTTACATCCATCAATTATGGCATACCATCACTTATAACCATTTATCTAAATCCCTAAAGTGCAAGATTGACCAACAGGAGGTTGACATCACACTTGACTTCTTTCGCACTGTGCTGCGACTACCTAACAAGACTGACAACGAACACACTCGCTTTGAGCCTTTTCCTTCACAAGAGGAGGTCTTCGGATTTCTTCGAGAGCTTGGGTATGATGAGTTTGAGGGACAACTTCGAGTTCCTTCACAATTCAGAATAAAGAATCTACCGCAACCGTGGAAAACAATGTTAACAATCCTAACTCGTTGCACAACGGGAAAGGAAACTGGCAGAGATATTCCAAGACTTCTAACACTTCAAATGCTACATGGAGTGATTCTTTTGAGGCATATAGATTATGCGAGATTGATTTGGCATGAATTTGTTGAACATGTCGAATCAAAGGGGGGGAGAGGAGGGAATAAGAACATGTTTGTCCCCCAAGTCCGGTTCATTAAGCTTATCATACATGGCATGATGAATAAATATCAAAGTATATCTGCAAGAACTGATGAACCTCATCACCATGATGAATTCGTGAAGGTGTTAAAAGTTACCGCTACAACCACAAAGAAGGTTGCTATGGATATTCCAGATGCACTCCTTAATCTTGCAGACAAGGAGACGGACACATATAAGAAGTATCTTAAGTCTAGAGTTCCTATGGACCGATCGCATCCGGCTGTTCCTTCGCAAGGAACACATAAGAAACCTAGCGCCAAACTAAGAAAAGAGTCGAAGGCGAAGAAGGGAAAGAAAACGAAAGATGTTCCTATGGATGAAGATGAGGAGATTGATTGGGATGCCGCGATAGACGAAGGAATGGAACACGTAATAATGGAAAATATCGAAGGAGGAGAAAAGGATCGCTTTAGCGAGAATAAGGGTGGAACATCCATGACTAGTTTAGGAAATGAGGAATGCAATAGTGAGGATAACGAAGGAATGGATGATGATGGTGGTGATGATGATGATGATGATGATGACGACGATGATGATGTCAGAAGTTATAGATGGGTGCGTAGGAATGAGAAAAAGCAGACACCCAATCTTACACCAAGGAGATCAACTAGGACTACATCACGTGAACCGGGGGTTACAGTCTCCGTACATGAACAACCACCATCACCACCTCCACCGTTCATCACGAAGACAACATCCATCCAAAAGGCACCACCAAAGCTCAAATCAACAAAACATGTACCCTCACGACCAACAGAACCTCTGATTGCACCGATCCCAACACGTGAACCAACAACTCAAGAACTAGACGAAATGTCGTTTGTAACTGTAGCACAAATGAAGACCGTCATGTCCACTGCTATAGCTCACGTGAATGAACAAATAGAGAAGGCTGTTGCGGATCACGTGAATGAACAAATAGAGAAGGCTGTTGCGGATCAGTTCAAGAAATACCTGGCATCACAACCCACAACGTCACAACCAACAACATCGTCAACACCACATCCTAACACATCAGGCCCTCAGCACAACTACAAAGACTTAGAGTTCGAGGAACTAAAGCAAATGATGCTAGCTCATATGTTGGATCAACCCGAGCTTAGGAATGCTAAACCGGCATTGTTTGGTTACTTGTACAGAGGTGCGGATCTTGAACGCACGTGCACGACGAATGTTCTTCGTAAGAGACTCCATGATGATCCGGACAGTGATAATCCTTAGGGGGAGAAGACGAAGAAACAAAAGAGCGCTCTTATAATCTATGAAGGACTTTTTTGTAGACAATGTTGTTTGTGGAATTGCTGTAGTTACCATAAACAAATGCAACTGATTATTGTGACATAAAGATTCTATTTTGCATTACATGTTTAATGGAGAAGGAGTACCTGTGCACTGTTGGCCCTTAAAAATTGCCACATGGACCCAGATAGTTTGACACTGTTTTATATTATAGGTTATGTATACAGCTCAAGGAAGGACCAAAGAGACAATGAATGATGGTGACCCTGTTTCTCTCTTTTATTTTTTCAACATTCGGTTTATGTTTTGGGCTGCTCTATCTTATTTCGTACTCTCTTTAATTTTTGGCTGGAAAATTGATTCATATAAGTTTACTTAAGTTGGATATGGAAACAGGTGCAGATTTGAGTTCTTTGCTATCTTGAGACTATGGAATGCGGTAAAAGGTGTAATTTTATTCTTATTTTGTTATTTGTTATGATTTAGTCATATTTTTTATTTTATTTTATTTCCCTTTTTTGTTATTTAACTTCTGAGGATGTGTATAGTAGATCAGCAGTGGGAGAGACGAGAGATAATGGAAGTCATGATGAACGGCAATGTTTGTTAGCCTTTCGTTTTCAGCAGGCCTATAAGGATGAAAGATGGTGCGCTAGCTCAACGAGAGAAATTAAGGAGCAGTCAGGATTGTTTGGGGGCTCTATTTTAGTTTTTTTTAAGGTTTTGCTTTCTAAAAATTTGAGCCTACAAAGGTATGTATGGACATGGTAAATAAATAAAAGTAGAGAACATATATCATGTATGCAGTTTACACCTATTGAGGTTGAGGCATTAATATTGGTTTAACAAGTTAATAGGTTGCAAAGATCCATGTTTTACAATGGCATGATTGGAATGGAATGGTTACTGCTCACTGAAGTTGTAAGGGCCCGCTTGGTTCAAATTAGGGGAATGCAAAGGAATGGGTGATGGTGGGTAATCAATCCCTTACCCCCCAATTTACTCTATAATGGTCCATTACCCATTACTGGGTAACCCCCCAACCAAGCAGCCCCTAAATTTGTTACTGAACTCGAAAATATTGTCTGTCCATCTCCAAGTCCTTAATGTATCTGTTAAATATGCATCCTTCAATTTACTGTTTACTTAAACTATCAAAGCATCCCTTCTTGATATATTTGCAGGTTATTACAAAAGAAGATAAGATGGTATAAACAAAAAGAATGAAATTGTTACGTTGAAATTGACTAGGAGATGTATGCATTTATTGGATGTTATCAAAAAGTTAAAAGGTAAGTTTTTTTAAGGTGGTCATTTCTTTTATGGGTCTTAAATATATGGGTATAATGAGCATCCTGCATATGCTTCAATTCAAAGCTGTCGATTTCTATCCGTTTGTAATTATGATTATTGAAAAAAGGTGTAATTTTCGTAATATGTTATAGTCTTGTTAATAAAAAGTTTCGACCTTATCTGTCTTTATTTATTTTGATATATGTTGTTTAGGAAGATGAATCAAGAATATTGGATACTTTTAGCAGGGATCAAAGCTACTTTCAGAAGGGATCACTGGATCAAGGAGGTCTATTCTTTCTGTTTAAATTTATTAGATCATATTTTTCTTAAAGTTGTTGGTGTTATGAATTTAATGGTTGAAATTTGAATTTAATTAATAATACACTCCTACTAAAATAATTCTAAAAAAAATATATATATGCTAAAAGTGTCTTTGGAGTTGGACATGAAAGGAAATGCAAAGGCCTTGAAAGGAGCTAAAAGAATCAATAGGGTAGGATTGCTGAATACACTAGCAAAGAGGAATACTTCTGTTGTTATAGCGTAAGGGGGCTCTTTGGATGTGTATTCTGAAAGTGATCATATATTCATATGGGTCTTGTGAATTAAAGTCGCTTGAAAATGTTCCGGGTGATACCGTCATAAGTGATTATTAGTACTTTAAGCAACAAGAGCAAATATGAACATTGTGTCTTGCACCATCGTTTAAAAACACCCCATATTTTGATTTAACAGTCACATGATCACTATAAAAGCACACTACCAAAAACCGTGTCAATATAGGTTTACCTAGCCCTATCTTAAGCGCCTGATTATCTCATTATTCACGATACTCACTTCTAAAGCGCATATCCGCATACCCTTCGAAAGTAACAAGTCTAAAATGAAATGCTATATCATTATGAGGAGGTAGTTGTTGTAATTGAAAGTACATATGAATCAGTGGCATGCGGTACTTGTCCAAGTTCACCAACAACAATGAAGATGGGGATCAAAAGAGTACTCAAAGAAAAAATTGGAGTTGCTGTTTAGGATATTGTTCAAGTTTACGATGAACAACCTGCTGAAACAACTGTTGAGGCAAGCTTTTTACTTAAATTTATAGTAGACGTGGCAGGTTTGACCTATTACTTATGAATGGGTTGATTTGTTTGTGTTATTTCTTATCGGGTCAAATGATTTTTTAGTTAAAAGAGAAATGGGCCATATAAAAAAAAAAATTAGCCAGAAGGCAAAGGGGTCAAATGGGTTGATTCAGGCTGTGTTTTATATCAAAAGGGTCAATTGTAACAACTTGATTAATGTTGCTAAATGGGAAATGGGTTGAATGTCGAGTTGTCTTCCAAAGTCTATTTTAAAGGGTACGACCTTCTATATACTCTTATTCAAATTATAAACTTTTTTTTTAGATTGTTACAATGTTACATTCGTAGTCATGATAGCGTATATTTATCTTGAAAAATGACAAAAAAGTGTTCACGGGTCAATCCTTTTGACCCTTTACCAAATTTGGCCGACCTGCCCGCAATTTGCCACATGTTATCTATAGGAATGATATTGTAAATGTTATAATTGCAGGAAGTGAATTGGCATCTTGAAATTCTGAGGCCAGCGATAACCAACTTTGGTGGAAGTATTATCCGTTCAAGGTGGGGAATGCATTGTGAAGTATACCGGGCCTGAGTCAATCGGGTCGGGAGTCAAAGCAACAATCAAAGAGAAGTTTATAGACATTGAGAATGTCATGTTGGCAGAGTATTAATTTGTACAAAAATCATTCAACTATTTATTTCAGAAGAAATAAAAAATCATCTTTGGCAATGCATTAAAATGGCGTTTGTATCTCAAAACATGAGCTTTATTGTAATTCCTATTGCCTGCACATTTATTCAAATAGGGCAAAGATATTATAATGGAGTAATAATTATGCGTCAAATGTAGTTTAGAAGTAGGGAAGTATTCATGAAATATATCGGTACGTACCCTGCCATGATGATTAAATCGATCAAAACATTTGTTAAAAACTCTACAATGGATGGTGTGCTTGAAGACTTGTATAAAACAGATCATTTACATGTTTTAGATGTTGAAAGATAGTATCCTGATTTTTCCTTATGTAGCACTACATGCGTTGTAAATCTTAGTCACAACTAAGTGCAAGGAGGTTGTATGCTTTAAAATTTACTTGTGTTACCATGGTTGAGATATAATGCAACCCAATAAAACCCAATTTTGTTAGCAGACCTTCCTAGTCCCATGCACTCATTAGGGCTTAGCCCGTTTTACATGTATATATACTCATCTATTTTATCATTACCGGGAATTATATAATTCTACATGATATCAGAGCGGTTTAGGGTCAATACCAAGAATTATCCCTAAAATTCTAAAAACACTCTAATAAACAAAACATGCCCCCTCACTACCGTGCTTTCTTTTCCACCCTAAATCTCCCGCACCAAGGTTACTGATGTACCTCCTCCTCCAATCCCGTCCAAATATGCGAATGTCATCGTTGTTACATCTTTCAAAAACCTAATGCCTATTACATTAGACGCTGACAAATTGAACTATTCAATTTGGAGTGCTCTTTTCAAGATCCAACTTCGAGGTTGCAAAGCCCTCGAGTTCATACAAACAACCTCGTCGAGCAGTATCCGGAAGAACTTGATATGGGTAGTAGCACAACTCTCAGTGAAAGCACATAACTAAAGGATAAAATACATTTATTCATGCAATCTATAGTTTAAAAAAAGTGCTAGAGTACTCATTCTTTATTCGAATTTTGTTCTAAGTCATCCTTTTTGAAACAGACGTAAAAAAACAAATTTCCTTTATATATTAAATATGTATACTTTTTGCAGTTATACTAAAACTCTTCACTTACAAAAAGCCACACTATCTTGCAACAATTTAACAACTCCATTGGGCGTATTCAACTTTTCGTTGTGCTTAAATTCTATAAGAATAAAGAAAAACAATACAAAGCATGAATGTTATTAGTGTGAATATGTATATGACATAATGCTTAATATTAGTAACCGAAAGCAGCTATCAACTATAACAAAACTATTACAGTAGATAGTATTAATAATGTGGTTTGTTCACAATTTATGAGAGGTAAAATAACACAAACAATATGTTTGTTAAAAGTAGTTCGAGCTTTTATTCGGCTTCGGAGTTGTAATATAGAGATTTTGTTTATATAGACGTGTCTACATAAATAGAGGGCCCTTAATAAAAAAACTCAAACTAAGAGCAAACGGTGTGGCAAATGCCATGGCTCGCCGTGCCTATGTGGCACGTTCGCCATGGCTCGCCATTACACCGTCCCCCTTCGCCAACCTTCGCCTTTTGCAGCTTGCTCGTGCAGACGACGAGCCAAGTTTACTGACAGGTGGGGTATTTTTTATATATGAAATGTTTTTTTTTTTCCGTTTTCTTGGGTTTTTTTTATTATTTTTTTTTATTTTATTTTTTTTATTTTTTTTTATTTTTTTTTTTTTAGTGTTTGTGAAGTGTGTGTGTTGTATCTGAGGAAGAACAAAAGGTTAACAAGGAGAAATACATTAATCATCGAATGAAAACTACATTAAGTATCGAATACAAAGTACGATACGGTAATGAAACTACAAATTAATTGAAGGAATCATCTGAGACCCAACCGTCTTCACTGGAAGATGATCTGAACTCGCCGGCATAATACTTTGCTTCCATTATGTCAAACCAGTTCTTCCTCAGGTGTTCTTCATCCCTGGCTTGCTGCTCCAAACGAGCAGCTTCCTCTTCTAGTTCACGTTGTTCTGTTTCTCGCCGGACTTCCTCATCTTGCTCCAGAAGTCTGAGTTCATCTTCAGTTAGACCAAATGGATTTGGTTCTTGTTCGACAACCGGTGGAGTGTTCACCGGTTCATTTTCCGGTTGAAAAACCGGAAAGATATCTTCTGGTGGAGTGTGATAAACTTCATTTGGAGGACTGGGGAATTGTTGGGAGAAATCTCGACGAGGAGGACTGGGGAATTGTTGGGAGAAATCTTTGCGAGACATTTGCAGTTTTGAATGTTGAGTTTGGATCTTGAATATCTAAAGTTTGAATGTGTTTGTGTGTGAGAAAAGTGTGAGAAGTCTGGGGTATTTATAGGCTAGAAATTTTGCCCATTTTTTAAATTGAATTTGAATTTTAAATTCAAAATCTATCCCGCCCGTTTTAGATTCGAATTTGAATTTTAAATTCTAAATATAACCCGCCCTTTCTTTAATTTGAATTTGAATTTTAAATTTTAAATATATCCCGGCCATTTAAATTTTAAAATATCCCGCTCGTTTTTTAATTCGAATTTTGAATTTGAAGGTTGAAACGGTTATAAATAACATACCATGATAGACTATTTTTCACACACTTGTATATCAAACTTCAAACATTTGAAATGAATAATCGTTGGTTAAAAGAAGAAGAAAACCTGCTAGCTCAAGTTTGGGTTGCAGTTTCCCAAGCCGTAGACAACAACAATGAACACTCCTTTTGGAATCAGGTTGTAGTCATGTTCAACAATCAGACTGACGGTGACAATCATAACAAAGATATGGTCACGGGTAAATGGACAAGACTTAGCAGTGAATGTCAAAAATTCAAAGCTATTTACAAACATTTACAACGTACAAGTGGGGAAGATGACAGTGAAATTTTCAAGAATGCAAAGACCATTTTTGAACAACGATTTGGGGGGAGAAGCTTCCAATATGTTCACGTGTGGGAGGTTTTGAGAAACCACCCCAAATGGGATGAATGAAATGTTTAACGGTGTTGTGATTAGTTTTTTTAAATTTCCTATCGTATTGTGGTTTGTTTTTTTTAAATTTCGTAGAGTGTTTTTTTTCCGTGTATTTATTTTATGTTTCGTATGTGTTTTAATATGTTGTAATGTATTTTTTTTTAATGAAATGAATTTAGTGTATTTGGATATTTGAATAAAAGAAATAAAAATAGATAGTAGTGGGGCCCAAATGAGTAAGTTGTGGTATGTTATTGGAAGGGGGTTGTAAAGGGAGGTATGTCATGATGACGTGGCATCCCGTGGGGCCCAAATGAGGAGAATTGCCTTGCCATTAGGCTATTCGGCAAGGAGGTGATGGTTTCACCATCCCACTCCATTTCACGTGCCACTACCCTTGCCTCCCACCTCGAATCACGCGCGAAGTGAGGAAACTGAGAATAGTTATGGTGATCTCTTCACCTTGCAGCAATACATAAAAAACGAGTCCCACTTGTCCTATATTATAAATATATATGTATAAAAAAAAGTGAATCATATTTGTAAAAATATATATACCTGTGCGGTGGTTAATTCTGAGTATATTTGGCAAACTGGAACTCTTTGGAGGCTCAACCTTAATGGAAGAAGATAGAAATGATAACTTTTGAGAGACTGATAACAAAGAAGAATAGGGTTTTGGTGATGTTTGTGTGTTGAAGGCCGAGTTGAAGGCAGTAGGTGTGGTTGTGTGTTGAAGGAAGTAGGTGTGTTTGTGTGTTGAAGAGTGGAAATGTTTAGCAGGGTCTAGAAATTGGATAATATTGTATGGATACATCTTGCTAAACTTTCTAACAAAAATAGGTTTATTAAATTTTTATAATTTACACGTCACTACACTTTTAAAAATACACTTAACTATTCATAATAAGTATTAAAAAAATGAGAGTTAAGGTGAAGTGAGGCATGCCTTGCCCACTAAATGGTGAAGTGTAGTGAGGAAAAGTGAGAGGAGAGAGAAAGCTGAGGTGGCACTGAGTTGTCAGGTGAAAAAAGCCTTACCTTGCCATCTAGCCTTACACCTATTGCTCTAAGTTTTGCGGACTAATCGGATCCTACATATATGTTATTCAAAAGTCCATCAATTGTCTCATTCACACATGAAGCCTTCAAAAATCTTTAATAAGTCAATGCCTAAACAACAGCTCTGTCGGAAACATAGAGCACACAATTTACTTATACATTTCATAAGTCTAAAAGCATACTCTATATTATAAAATATTCATTAAAAACTTTATTGCATAGCAAAAAAAAGAACCTTTTAATACCCCATTATTATGGTTAACAATAGGGCTGTAAACGAATCGGACAAATACGAACGAAACCTTGTTCATGTTTGTTCGTTTAATTTTAACCGAACAAATAAATGGAAACGAACGCTTAAACGGATGAATTTTCTTGTTCATGTTTGTTTATTAAGAAAATGAATTGTTCATGTTCGTTTATGTTTGTTCATTAAGACACTAAACGTACGCTAAATGAACATAAACGATGGAACGTAAATGAATATAGACAAACAAACATAAACTTTATTAAATCTTGCACAATATATGGTTTTATAAGTGTTGTTTTGTTTAAACAAACAAATTTAAAAATTATACAATTAATATATGAACATAAATAAATAAATGAACATAAACGAACGTTAACGAACGCATAATCGGACGTTCACGAACATAAATGAACGGACACGAAGTTTGCTCATGTTCGTTCATTTAACTAAACGAACGTAAAATATTGTTCGTGTTCATTCATTTAATAAATAAATGAACATAACCGAACTTTTTACCGAACGGTTCATGAAATGTTCACTGAACGTTCAGTTCGTTTACAGCCTTAGTTAACAATAAGAAACACTATATATTAATAGTCATTTTAAACTATGAGTAATTGATTTGCAACATGTCGTTGTATAAGCACTTCCAAGACCCTTACAGTTCACTAAACTATTCAGATTCTTGGCGGCATTGAAGATGGCCTGAATTGGGATCTTAGTTGCAAAGCTTATCTTCACATTGTATGACTTTGACTCTGGTTGACGCCTTGATCTTTTGGGGTCATTGTCCCTCAAGCTGCCTCCACGAACATTTCTAAAAAGACAACAAATGATAATTAGTGAAAATAAATAGACTTAAATGGATCAGAAAATATGTAAACTGTTTATGTATGTGTCCGGATGACCCATACGCCGGACGGATCACATTCGCGCCACCCGGTCCGGACCACATGCATACATATAATAATAATAAAGCGCCTTGGGAAAGACCAAGACATGTACAGTGTCGTCGTCCCAGGTTTCATGGAATATACTCTTCAAGTACGCCGTCCCAGGTTTCACGGGACATGTCCAGCAAGTACATGCACAGTGGTCTATAGGTCACTGTGCATAGACCGGCTCCTTGTTTCCCTATAGTGTCAGGTACAGTAGAAGTGCATAGTGACAGGTAAAGTAGAAGTACAGTAATTGGGATACTATAAATACCCCAACACATTCAATACTCAGGCATTAACTTTTCCTCCCTCATTTATTACTTATATTTATTACTCTCATTTATTATACAACTCATCCGACCGGACAAACACTCATCCTCACACCGGAGCTTGGTCTTGGTATAAAACCCAAGGCGAGGCTAACGTGTGTTACCTTTGTTTTAGGTTCGCATAGCTCAGGACTCGGGCACATAGAACCAGGGGTAAGATTTTACCTCAACAAACTGGCGCCATCCGTGGGACCCAAGTTCAATCTACCAGAAGCTTAGAATGAGTGGTCCCAACCCAACCCCCCCCCCCCCCCCCCGTCAGACGCTCGGGGGAAGGCGAAGGGTCCCGGGGGCGAGGGCCCGTCCCCCCGGACACTCGAGCCATCATGGAGGGCCACATATCAGCCCTCAAGGAATTGTTGAAACAACAAGCCAACCGCGATTTGATAAAACCTATGCTCTTAAACTTTAAAGACGATCTAACGGATACGGAGGAAGAGAATGCCGAAGGAAGGCCGAACGATAAAGGGAAGGCAGTGGCGAATGACGACTTAAGCAAGCCATTCAAGGAGGTGATAAAGTGTCCGTTCACGAGAAGGATTATAGAGTTTTCAGCCCCTAAGCATAAAATACCGACGAACCTCAAACTGTATGATGGGACGACCGACCCAGATGACCATATTAACCGTTTCACGGGAGCGGGGAACCATGAAGAGTGGCCAATGCCCGTATGGTGCCGAATGTTCCAGCAGACTTTGGACGGGAAGGCCAGAGGGTGGTTCGACAAGCTGCCAACCGGAAGTATTGACAGTTGGGATGAGCTTCAAAAGAAATTCCTGAACATATTTAGTATATTAAGGGCGTGTGTCAAAGATCTCACTGAGATCAACAAAATTCATAGGAAGGCCAATGAGAGCCTCCCAGACTTCAAAGAACGATGGGTAAGCGAGGCGAACTATTTTTCGGACGCTCGGGAGATAATGCAGATCTCCTCTTTCATGAATGGCCATCACTGCCCGGAGCTGGCAAAGAAGTTCTCAGACAACATTCCTAAAACGGTCGATGAAATGTTGCAAAGGTTCGAGGACTTTATTCGTTCGGAAGAAGCTTTCCGGAGTACCGAATTGCCAAAGGGGGAATACGCTCGGAAGGACGCGGGAGGATCACAACCTATGAAGCATGACCAATATCACAAAAATTTTGACGACAAGAGACGGTGGGGACAGAAATCCCCGTACCGCCCAAAGGACCATCACGCCCCATATGTGGCCCCAAGGCAGGAATTCAACCGGAACGTTAGGTATGGAGTCAAGGACGATAGAAACAGGCCAACGCTAGAATCAGTGAAGAGCACACCGAAGGAAATATTGGCTACTGAACACCACCTTCGGCTACCCCAACCACCTCCATTGCCCGGCACGCCGCGGAAGGAAAACTTGGATCGGTATTGTGACTATCACGGTGAGAAGGGGCATTACACCAACGACCGCTATCAGTTGAAGAAGCAATTAGAACTAGCCTTAGAGTCCGGCAAGTTGAACCATCTGGTCAAAGATGTGCGACAAAGGGGAAAGGCTCAGAACAAAAAAGACGGTTCGCAAAAGGGGAAGATAATCAACATGGTCAATTGCCAAGGGGAGGACCGGAAAAGAAAAATGATGACCACCACCGAAGCCTGGATGAACGTACCCATAACCTTTCCCCCAATATCGACGGATGACCTATCCGAGGAGGCCGAAGTCGCTGGATATCTGGTGAAAAGAGTCCATGTGGACGAAGGCGCCTCGTGCGAAATCATGTACAAACATTGCTTCGACAACTTACATCCATCTATCCGGGCAAAGATAGTGGAGACGGCAACGACCTTGGCAGGTTTCTCGGGGGAACAGGTAAAACCATTAGGAAAGATAGAGCTCGACGTGTGTTTTGGGAATGACGGTTTATGCAGCTAGACAATCATGAAGTTCATTGTGGTATCTGCGTCCTCTCCCTATAACATAATAATCAGACGGACTGGATTAAAAAAGTTGCGGGCTATCCCTTCAACAATTCATTCAATGATGAAGTTCCCCACTCCCAGGGGAATAGCTACATTGGTCACACAAACGGCCTCAGTGTATGAATGCCGAGGGTTAGACAAGAGAAGAATGGTAGAGGATGAAGAGAAAAAGGAAGAGAAAAAGGAAGTTGGCCTGACCGAAGAAGTCCCGGTAAATTCGGTGTACCCAGACCAGCTCGTAGCTATAGGACGAAACCTATCTTCGTCCGGCTCAGAAAATCTAAAGGCTCTCCTCAAGCGGAGTTTAGATGTCTTTGCATGGGAACCAGCCGACATGACGGGTGTTCCCCGACGAATCATAGAACACACACACGTTGAATGCCAATCCGTCAATCACCCCCGTCAGTCAAAAAAGAAGAACTCTTTCAACGGAAAAAATCAAGTAGTGGCAAAGGAAGTGGCCGAATGGTTAAAGGCGGGCATAGTAAGACCGGTCAAATATCCAACCTTGATATCAATCCGGTATTAGTAAAAAAAGGGGACGGAAGCTGGAGGATGTGTATCGATTTCAAGAACATTAACTCTGCATGCCCGAAAGATTACTACCCTCTTCTAGAGATTGACTTGAAGATAGAATCGGTAATAGGCTCCAAGTATAAGTGCTTATTGGATGCATACAAGGGGTACCACCAGGTGCAAATGGCCGAAGAGGACGAGGAAAAAACAGCCTTCTACACAGACCAAGGAACTTACTGCTACACTAAGATGTCGTTCGGTCAAAAGAACGCAGGAGCCACATACCAGCGATTGGTGGATTCAGCCTTCCAATCTCAGATCGGCCGGAACCTAGAGGCGTACGTCGATGACATGGTGATCAAGAGTTCGACGGAAAAGGCATTGTTGGCCGACGTAGCGAAAATATTTGACAATCTCAGGAGGATAAACATGAAGCTTAACCCCAAAAAGTGTTCATTCGGTGTTGAGGAAGGAAAGTTCTTGGGATACATGGTAACATCCGAGGGTATACGGGCGAACCCAGCAAAAACGAAGGCTATTACAGATATGCAGTCCCCCCGGACACTAAGGGAAATGCAAAGCTTGTTAGAAAAACTGGCCCCCCTGAACCGGTTCCTTGCCAGGTCGGCTGAAAGAGCCCTTCCTTTCTTCGAAACCTTGAAAAATATCACGAAGACCAACAAGGATGAATATCGAAACCTTGACGGAGGATGCAGAAAAGGCCTTCCAAGAACTCAAGAAAGTCATTATCAACCTTCCTTCCTTAGCTTCCCCCAAAACTGAAGGAAATGCTATGTGTTTATTTGGCCGTTGCGAAGGAGGCAGTCAGTGTCGTTCTGCTGGTCGATCGGAATGAAAAACAGCTCCCAGTACATTATGTTAGCAGGACTTTACATGAGGCCGAGTGTAATTATGCTCCATTGGAAAAGCTAGCTCTATCACTGCTCCAAACGTCCAGGAGACTCCGGAGATATTTTGAGGCACACCCAATCAAGGTCATCACCGATCAACCAATCAAGCAGATCCTGAGCAAAGCGGAATCCTCCGGAAAGTTGGCAAAAAATTCGATCGAACTGGGAATGTATGACATAGTATACGAACCCAGAAATGCCGTCAAGGGCCATGTGTTGGCTGACTTTATAAATGAAATCCCCATGGACAGCAACGGAAGAATGGTAGAGCAAGTAACAACCGAACCAAAGAATCCAGATGAAGAGAATGAATGGACACTCTATACAGACGGGGCGTCAGGGAAAAGTGGGACCGGAGCAGGTCTGGTTCTGATCAGTCCAACGAAAACCGAATACACATATGCTCTCAGGCTAGACTTCAAAAGCACAAACAATCAGGCAGAGTATGAGGCACTACTGGCCGGATTGAGAATGACCAGAGAAATGAAGGTGTCCTCCCTCTCCGTAAAGGTTGACTCTCAGCTGGTTGCCCGTCAGATTAATGGTGAGTTTGTGGCAGGCAGCGAGAATATGATCAAATACTTGGCCGAAATAAAAAATAACATAAGCCACTTTTAAAAGTTCTGAATAGCAAACATTCCCCGCAACCAAAATCAGAAGGCAGACATCTCACTCAGCAAGTTGGCTTCAGTTGCATTCAACCAAAATCAGAAGGCAGACATCTCACAAAGGAAATTCTGGTAGAAGTATTGTGACAAACGGTAATTTTCTACTCATATTTTAATAATAAATGCCGATTTATTATTTTTAAACACTGTTAAATTAAACATTTTATGTTTACATAACGATTTCGGGACACAAACCCGCACACTGCGACAAACCATGACTCACCCAAAAACAATTAAATTCTATCGAAGAGGAGAAATACTCACTTTCAGACAGTGACAGACACAAACGTAACTAAAACGAGAGGTTATCTCGTTTTCCTGAAAAGTAACACCACACGCGTACCAACACCGCTTCAATAAATGTTTTCTTAAAATTTTGTCAGAAACACAGACAATATATTCCCGGTGTCAGTCTAAATTAAACGCATCCCAAAACTGTACTTTTCGTACCAATAACTAAACCGAAATTCTCGGGGAACACTGGGATTTAACGAGACAAGGGGTACACTTAAACCACAAAACAACAAATCTATCCTAAATATAATATACCAATCGTCCACTATCTTGGTTTAAAAAAAACAAAAAAAAAACAAAAAAAACGAAAAGAGGAAACCAGAGGTTATCTCCTCCATCCTCTCTTTCATTCTAAATCCATCTAAACTCTCTCTCATCTTCTATCAAATCTGCTGCTCTAAGTCCCACCTAAAGATTTTCCTACATAACAAGACAATCATGTTTGTCTCCTTCTTCCTTGTTCCTTGTGGTTTGTCGTATCTCATAAGTCAACTCCCCAAGGATGTCGACATTATTTTCCAAGAAAACTTATGAAGGGATTAGTGGGAGAGAAAGGAGATTTGGGTTAACCCCAAATTAACTCTTTAAGAAGTGTTGGGTCCATAAATACCCAATTATCTAAAACAGGATTTGAACACAAATTAAGCCAAGTGTTTACCAACCGAGAACAATTCAAGTCACTGAGTTAACAGTAACTCAGTGAGTCATCTTCAGGATGCTTAAGACGAATTCAAGGCGAAGGATTCACTCCTCAGGAAGGCGGTACTCCCTGAGTGAGACTTAAGCCAAAGAAGAAGATGATGGGTTCAGTGAGTACTGACAAGAGCTCACTGAACCCCTCAGTCTCCTGAACAACATAAAGACTGATAAAGACTGAAGACTTAGAATGAATCTAAGACCTGAAGTAAAGGCGGGATCGATCGGGAAAGTTTGAAGAGGATAAGAACAAGTCTTATCACGCCGAAAGCGAACTTTCCTTAAAACGGCTTAAAGTCAAGGAGTGGTTGGGCAGACACTCAAAAGGACCTTTTAGCTTATTCCCGATGTAGATTCTTGGTAATGACAAAACACAGTTGTGCTTTTGTCAGACCAGCATAGGTCAACTTGTACTTTAGTTATAGGCGTTCTTTTATACTTGTGTATAAATAGATAGATGAGGAGAAAAGTGAGTTAAGTTGTGCACTAAAAGCTTAGACTTTCACAACCCACTTTTCTCCTCCAAAGAACAACCTACTCACTGAGATAGCTCAGTAGGGTCTTTTAGTTGTCACTCAAGAAAAGCTTGAGTTTAGAAGAGGAGAATACCATACCTTGTCTATTCAATCCCAAAGTGTTTATTCCGCAAAACACTTTGGGTAATAGATTCTTTGATTAATTTCTAATAAGAATTTAAACGTTGAAAAACCTTTGTTGTTTTTATATTTACATTATAACTTATTTGGTAAAATTAATCATACATTGTATCAGTCTTAGTACACAATTAGGATAACTTTCTAGTAATTTCTATAAGTGTAACGGGAACAACAAGTGGTATCAGAGCCTCTGGTTTATAAAATCTTTCCAAAACTAAGAGTGCTCAAGGTTTTTAAAACCAAGATCCTACTATGGCTGATATAAATGTGCCCCAGCTAGTCGACAAAAAGGGAGGTAGCTATTCAGCTGTTGCTCCCAGACTAGAAGCTGGAAAATTTAGCAAGTGGAAAAAGCGCATGCTTTGCTACTTGACTGGTATGGAACCATACTACATCACTTGTATCAATGAAGGTCCCTATGTCCCTAAAACTGCTGAAGGTTTAAACAAACCTGAAGCTCAGTGGACTATAGATGAGAGAAGGGTGGTCAACAAGACCAACGCCTGAGAAGCATAATTATATCTTGTCTCCCTGACGATATAATGGAATCAGTCATTAACTGTACATCAGCCAAACAAACATGGCTTGACTTGGTTCATAGCTTCGAAGGTCCCTCAGATACCAAGGAAAATAGGATCATGGATCTTAAACTTGAGTATAATACCTTCAGGGCCAAAGACTCTGAAAGTCTCTCTGAGACCTACACTAGGTACAAGACTCTGATAAATGAGTTATCCAATGATGGTGTAGTTTTGTCTAAGCATGAGATCAATGTTGGCTTTGTCAACAGTCTCCCTGAGAAGTGGCTAAACTTCTCTCAGGGCCTTAGGAATGCAAACCACATTCAGAACCCCTTGAGCTTGCTGAGATCTATGGGAAGTTTGTTTATGAAGACAACCTAATATCAAGAAGATACCCAGACTCAAAGAAAGCTCTTGAGACCAAAAAGGCCCTGACTTCCTCACCCATATCAACTGCCTTTTATTCTAATGGTATTGTGCAGGATTTTCAAGAGGATTCTGATGATGAGGTTGATGATAGAACCAGTGAGGAGTACTTAAGTGACTTACACTTGAAATTCCAAGAAAGGGCACTTCTTGCAAACTCAAAACGTTTTATCAAAAGAAATCAGTCAAACTTTTCAAAAGCTAAAGAAAATGAGACCACTGAATGCTTTAAATGTGGTAAAAAGGGTCATTTTGCAAAAGACTGCTATTCAAAAACAACCTCAGAACCCTCTTACAAATTTTCTGGAAACAGTTCTTCTTCAAGAGCTAGCAAATTTCAACCTAAGATGTTTCAGTCTCCACAAACTTCTCAAAGTGGTCAAAAGGATTATGAAACTAAGTATAGGATGGCAAAAGCCAAGCTTGCTCTTCTTGAGGCCACTCCCTCAGTCTCTCAGGCTCCAGCTCCCAAACCTGTTCAGTCCAAGAACAAGGTCCTTATGGCTGAAGCTTATGACTGGGATGATGAAGAGGTCTCTGATGATGAAGAAATTCATGTGAGTGCACTGATGGCACTTTCAGATGGTGATCAGCTGGCTGTTGGAAAGAGCCATGCTAGAGATGGAGAATGGGTCAACATCACAATGAAGAAGGTAAACATTTTACTTTCAATGGATGATGATTCTGATTGGCAGTCTTATTTAAATTATATTTCTGTTGATCTCAAGTTTGTAGAAGAACAAAGGCTTAACCTACTTTCAAAATATAATAATCTTGTGTTAGAATTGAACAAATGTAGAGATGAATTGCTTGTACTGAAACAAGCCAAGTTAGAAGTAATCACACTACAAATTCAAAACACTGAGATTTTGAAAAAGAACCAATCCCTTCAAAATGAACTTGACAAAGAAAGAGCTGTCATAAAAAGCTGGACTAAAAAGAACCCAAGAGTCTATGAATCTGTCAGTAAGAATCCTAGTGAGAACTTCAAGGTCATAGGAATTAACCCACTCACTGACACCCTCAGTGAGACTGATAAAGAAAGAGTCTTTATTCCAGCTGGCATTGCTTTTGAGCAAGACATGGAACCCAAGTCAAATGACTGGATTGTCAGGGACAACCCAGTCAGTAAGTTACCCAACTTTGAGACTGGGAAAATCTTGCTCCCTGAAAGTCAGGCTCTGAAAAGCATGCTAGGACTCACTGAACAACCCAGTAGTACTGAGTTAATCACTGAGTCAGAATCAGAATCAGCTATACCTCTCCCACCACTGAAAGTCCTTCAGGGAGCTTCTCCAAGCTCAGACCTCACTCCATTGGTCTACTCTGAACATTCTCCAAAGGAGAAATCAGGACCGGGAAAAACAATCCTGAAAAGGCTAATCCCTGATGTCTCAGTAAATACTGATGACTCAATAACTTCAGTCCCCTCTGAAGCAAAAGTCTCAGTAAACACTGATGACTCATCTACTTCAGTCCCTTCTGAAGTAAAATCCCAAAGTCCTGATCCAAGAATTGATCAGTTGACTGAAATGGTCAGGAAGCTGAGTGAGAAGATTGAATCTTCTGAGAAAAGTCCTAAATCTAAGATTAAGGAAACAAAATCAGCTTCCTCAAGCTCCAAACCCAAAACCAAGCCCACCAAACCTCTGCTGATATATGAGCTGTGTCACTTTAGAAATCATGTTGCTGATGATTGCTACAGAATCCTTTACTGCATGGTATGCAAAAAGGAAGATCACAGAACCTCTAATCATCAGTCATACACAGCCTCAGCTAAGATGGCAAACTTTATAGCAGTTGCTCTTAAGTATCCATCTGATGCTAAGCAAAAAATGAAAAAGGCAAAGCCTTTTGCCCCTTGCCCTCATTGTGGATTCAATGACCACCTCCCTGAGGATTGCTTAATGGACACATGCTGTGACCTATGTGGTGATCCCACTCATGACACCTCAGGACATGAGGAGGTTATTCAGGCAAGGAGAGGAAAGAACAAATCATCCTCTCAGTCCGCTGAGTCTTCCCCTGCAATTAAATGCAAAATTTGTGGGAGCTCATTCCACTCAACCACTGACCATGAATCATTATCTACTTTTAAGCAGGCTATTAAAGCCAAGCCCTCTAAGAAGAGGGGTCCTAGAAAGAACTGACCCAGTTTACTATTTGTGCAGAGACACGCCAGGGAGCCAATTTGGCATCTAGATAGTGGATGTTCAAGGAGCATGACTGGTGTGAAGCAGTATCTGCACAAATATGTGGAAGAATCAGGACCCAAGGTGGTATTTGCTGATAACTCATCATGTCCCACTGAAGGTTATGGTTCAGTAAACTGCAATGGTATAGTCTTCACTAGGATAGCTTATGTAAATGGCCTTAAGTATAATTTGATCAGTGTCAGTCAACTATGTGATGCAAAATACATAGTTCAGTTTGATGATAAGCAAGGAACCATCTT
This sequence comes from Artemisia tridentata subsp. tridentata, assembly GCA_021014915.2. NCBI lineage: Eukaryota > Viridiplantae > Streptophyta > Magnoliopsida > Asterales > Asteraceae > Artemisia > Artemisia tridentata. The sequence continues at coordinate 61,535,619 of CP139502.1, read as the reverse complement.
CAATGCAAACAAGGAAGTTGTCCTTATTGCACCTAGAAGACAAGATGTTTATGTGTTAGACATGACCAGTCTGACTCAGAATGGTACTTGTCTCTTTGCTAAGGCCACTGAAACTCTCAATTGGCTTTGGCATAAGAGACTCTCCCATCTGAACTTCAAAAACATAAATCATCTTGTGAAACAAAACAAGGTCCTTGGCTTACCATCTCTTGTGTTTTCAAAGGATAAACCCTGCTCAGCTTGTGAAAAAGGCAAACACAAGAGAGCATCCTTTAAAACCAAAACCAACTTTTCCATCAGGAACTGCCTACACCTTCTTCATATGGATCTCTTTGGACCCATCAGTCCTAGATCTATTAACCATGAGAAGTATACTCTGGTCATAGTGGATGAATACTCAAGATACACTTGGGTTTACTTCCTGACCAAAAAGAGTCAGGCAGCAGGAACTATCATTTCCTTTGTCAGGAACATTGAAAATCAAAATGACATCAAAGTCAAACAGATTAGGACTGACAATGGGACTGAGTTCAAAAACCATGAACTTGAAAGTTTCTGTGATGAGAAAGGTATCCATCAAAACTTTTCCTCACCTTACACACCTGAACAAAATGGTGTGGCTGAAAGGAAAAACAGAACACTCCTTGAAGCTGCTAGAACAATGCTAAATGGATCAGTCCTCTCAAAACATTTCTGGACTGAAGCAGTCAAAACTGCCTGTTACACACAAAACAGATCCATCATTGTCAAGAGACATAGCAAGACTCCTTATGAGTTATTCAAGGGAAGAATCCCTGACATCAGCTACTTTCATGTCTTTGGGTGCCCTGTGTTTATTCATAATCACAAAGATCACCTAGGGAAATTTGATGCAAAGGCTGATGATGGATACTTCCTAGGATATTCCCTTGTCTCAAAAGCCTTCAGGGTGTTCAACACAAGGAGACAACAAACTGAGGAAACATTTCATGTTACCTTTGATGAGAGCACTGAAGTCATCAGGTTCTCAAATTCCTCAGTGGAAGAGATAGGAATCGATGACTCATCAAGATATCCTCCTGATGAGTTTGATCCTGAAAACAATCCTTCCACTCAGTATCAAGCTGATGCTGATATCTCCTATCACATCCTTCCTCATAACCTTCCTCACCCAAACATCACTGAGTTTATTGAAGCACAAACAAACACTGACTCTAACAATCGGTCTGTTCAAAGTGCTCAGGAACCAAATAATCTCAGTGATCAGACAAATCATTCAGACACCCAACACCCTGAAAGCCCTCAAGTGTCTGAACCAATCCCTTTACCTCTACCCAATCTGGCCTCCACAAGTTCTAATCAGTATCCAAGACCTCAGGACAGATGGACTAGGTCTCAGGATATAGAACTTGTCAACATTATTGGAGAGCCTACTGAAGGCATGCTCACCAGAAGCATGGCTGCTAAACTATCCGCAGCCTCAGCCAATGAATGCCTATTTTTGGACTTCATTTCCACCATTGAACCCAAAAGTGTCAAAGAAGCACTTACTCATCCTAGTTGGGTTCAGGCCATGCATGATGAATTGGAACAATTTGACAGAAATAAGGTGATGACCTTAGTCAAGTGTCCTGATGGAGTTACAGTCATTGGCATGAAATGGGTATTCAAAACAAATCTGATGAGAATGGCATAGTCATCAAAAACAAGGCCAGACTGGTTGCCAAAGGCTGCAACCAGCAAGAAGGCATTGACTATGAGGAAACATTTGCACCAGTTGCAAGGATGGAAGCCATCAGGATCTTCCTTGCATTTTCAACCTACATGAACTTCAAAGTGTACCAAATGGATGTTAAAAGTGCATTCTTAAATGTTTCACTGAAAGAAGAAGTTTATGTCCAACAGCCTCCTGGATTTGAGAGCAGTGAGTTTCCTGACTATGTCTGTAAGCTTGACAAAGCCCTTTATGGACTGAAGCAAGCTCCCAGGGCATGGTATGAAACTCTCTCATCCTTCCTGATCTAAAACAAATTTGTCAGAGGCAAGATAGACAATACCTTGTTTATCTACAAGACAAATGATGATGTTATACTTGTTCAAGTATATGTTGATGACATCATCTTCGGCTCAACAAGTTATAAACTTTGCAAACAGTTTGAAAAACTGATGGCAAAGAAATTTGAAATGAGCATGATGGGAGAACTGACTTACTTTCTTGGCTTACAAATTAAGCAGACTGATAAAGGAACCTTTATCAGTCAAGAGAAGTATGTCAGAAGCATACTGAAAAAGTATGATCTCAGTGACTGTGCCTCAGTCAAGACTCCCATGGTCCCACCAAACAACCTTGGTTATGACCTCACTGGTAAATCAGTCAATCAGACTCTATTCAGAGGAATGATTGGGTCACTGATGTATCTCCTTGCATCAAGGCCTGGACATCCAATTCTCAGTATGTTTGTGTGCCAGATATCAATCTGACCCAAGAGAATCTCATCTCACTGCTGTGAAAAGGATCCTCAGGTACCTGAAAGGTACTCCAAGCCTTGGATTGTATTATCCTAAGTGCTCAGGGTTTGACCTCAAGGGATACTCTGACTCTGACTATGCTGGATGCAACATGGATAGGAAAAGCACCTCAGGCTCCTGCCAATTTCTTGGTGGAAAATTAGTCTGTTGGAGTGCTAAGAAGCAACAATCAGTTGCCATGTCCTCAGCTGAAGCTGAATATGTTGCAGCAGCCAGCTGTTGTGCAAATGTACTATGGATGAAAAGTCAACTCAGTGACTATGGCATTCAGTATAAGATGGTTCCCATCTTTTGTGATAACACAAGTGCAATTGCAATTTCCAACAACCCTGTTCTTCATCAGAGAACAAAACACATTGATATCAGATATCATTTCATCAGGGATCATGTCATGAATGGTGACATTGAATTACACTTCATCCCTACTGAATATCAGTTAGCTGATATCTTCACCAAACCTTTGGATGAACCAACTTTCATTAGACTGAAAGCTGAGTTAGGGATGTTGGATATTGAGACTCAGTCCACTGATTGAATCCATCCAACTGAAGTGTACATTCTTAGAACCTCAGGTCCCTGAATCAATGTGTCCCTCAGTGTCAAGTATCACTGAATCCCCTTCCTGAAACCCTCAGTGAATGAAAAGACATTCAGGGCCCTCAAGATGTTATTCAATGCTAACTTAAATGCTCTAAGTATTTAGTTAGTAAATGTCCTAGGTAGATAACTGAATTCTTATTTAATATAGGAATATATGTTCTTTACCTTTCTGGCATACACGTCTGGGGCCCCCACTTTCCCACTAGGCATTAAATGCCTCTCCAATCACATTATAGAAATGTGATGACTCATCTCTGCAAACTACACTTTTTGCAGACTGCACAAATGTTCAAAATGACGGTTGCCGAAAATATGGGGAAGTGGAATCGTGGCATTAAATGCGGACTTCAAATTTTTATAAAACAATTTTCAAAAATTTAAAGTTAATTGCTCTATGCCCTAAATACCCCCAACCATTCCACTTCCCTATAAATACCCATCCAAAAGAATTCACACACACGTTTTTTGAAAATTATAAGCAAACTCTGCCCTTTTTCTCTCTCAAAACAAATTGTGTGTGTGTTCTTAGCATTTAGAAACATCCGACCATTTTTTTCGACCAAAACCAGATCATAAAATGGCTTCCTCTAATGCTATAACCACCGCCCCCAATGTGAACTTCACAATGGAGGGCGTGGACCTGACCAAAAACAATGTGGTTGGAAATTTCCACTATCCCCAGCAATATGGGGGTTACAAGGATGTAGTTAAGTATTTACAAAACTGCTTCCTTGCCACAGCTTTTACAACTACCCCAGAAGTCATTTATAATGACTATCTCAGGGAGTTTTGGTGTACTGCAACGGCTACTAGCCCTAAGGACACCAAAGAGTCGATCATCACTTTCACTGTGATGAATGGGACTAGGACTCTCTCCCTGAACTACAAGAACTTCATCATGGCCACAGGTCTTAACTTTGTTGAGAACTTTGAGGCAAACCCTACTGATCAGGAAATAAAAGCTGAAATGCTTTTCCTAGGGCCTCATGATGTTAGGCGTCCTACCGAGTCTCCTGAAGCCTTGCTGGCAAAGGCTCCAATAGTGAAGACATGGTTTCACCCTGTCTGGAGACTTATGATGACATTCTTCATTCAAGTACTCGGAGGAAACAAATCCTCCACTGAGCAATTGAACTCATCACAACAATTGATGATGTTCAGTCTCTTGGAGGGTAGAAAAATTGATATCGGAGGAATAATCTTCCGTGACCTCGTGTCAAAGCTCTCAGGGAAACATAGGAAAAGACACATGTCTTATCCTAGGTTCATTTCCTGTGTGCTTGAGGACCTCCTTGGTTCTGACTACTTAAGGTCTGACGAAGAAGGCTCAAAACCTGACGTTCTTCACAAGACTAACTTTAGTAGTGACATTACTGAGGTACAACCAGTCGCCCTGACCACCTACATGTTAACGGTGATTCAGGGTGAAAATGTATGCTCACCAGTTCCTTCACCAACCAAGAAGGTGAAGAAGACCAAAGGGAAAGGGGGACAGTCCAGTAAGGTGGTTAGACCTAAACCACTCGTCACTGAGACTGTTGCCTCAGGCACTAAGAAAGTTGTTGTGACCTTGACCTCTAAGACTCCCATAAAAGATACCACATTGGCCACAAAACAACCGCCAACGGAGGGTGCTGGGCAATCATCCTCAGTATCCTCGGGCACACCCTTTCCGAATGTCCCTACTGACATAAACAAGTCATGTAACACCCCAACCCGACAAGGGCAAAGATGTCACAAATACATGGTTTCATATCAGATACAAGCATTCAAGAAATAAAATAGCGGAAGCCTTAACATTAAAATCCAAAGGAAAATAAGTCAACACGACTTATATCAAGTGCAAGATAAAAATAACGAAGTACAAAACAGAATCCAAATGCCCAACAATGGCATAACAAAAATAATATCCAAATGGTCACACTAGAATGACAAGGTCTAAACTTCACACAAGTTGCTCTCATCCCAAAGCCAAACCCAGCTTCCTAGCTTAAATACCTGCCGCACACGAAAAGAAAACGTGCGGCTGAGCTTAAAAAGCCCAGTGAACAGATATAACGGAAACAAAGCAGTAGTAAAGGAATAATAAGTAAAAGAAATAATGCCAGGTGTAACGAGAGTCAGGAAAAAGAATACAAGAGTTATGCAGACATACCAGGAACTCAGAATGGTTACAATAGGAGATGCAAATGAAACCAGAACCCACCAAAATCCCAAGTTAAATCAAGTCAGGTCAAATATCAGGTCAAGTGTCAGGTCATAAGGTTACAAGGTTTCAGGGAAACAGAAATCCACTACGAGCCCAAAACTCAAAGTCAATCTCAAAGTCAAACCATATCAAGTCACATATCAGGGTGTATGGAGGGGTGACCTCAGCATACCAAGTACAGGGTGAGGGGATACCTCCAGGGGTTGGAGTAGCTAGCTCCCAGGGGTGTGAAAGGCGTGTATCGCACACACTCTCCAGTCACCAAGTAATACAGGTAACAAGAACAAGACAAGTCTAGGATGCATCCATACGCCCCCGCAGGCCACAGGGTTCTTCCTCTACGTAATAAATCAAGTCAAGATCGGGGACGGCGTAACCAAATAACTAGGGCTACACACTAGTCATGCCGACGGTGCATCACCGACATGGACATGAAACCCTCATGCCTAGTAGATGGCTCGTAGTCTCAAACTGTGGGTCAAGGTCAAGTATCAAGTCTCGGGTGTCAAGTATCAGGATTCATATCAGGATTCATATCAGGATTCATATCAGGGTTCATATCAGGATTCATATCAGGGTTCATATCAGGATTCATATCAGAGTTCATATCATAAGTGTCAAAATCCTTAAATACCGTTTTCCATAAAAGTATTCTTTAAAAAGGTTTCATAAAAGAGGTTATTTGAAAATGGTTTCTCTAAAGATAATCTTACCAATAGTTTCTTAAAACATTTTCATAATTTATCAAAAAGGTTTTCTCAATCCAGTTATACCATCAGGTGTATCAAGGTTCAAGTCCAGGTTCATGGCAAGGTTCATATCCAGGTTTATGACAAGGTTCAACACAAAGGTTCAAGTCAGAAGATAAAACAAGGGTTCAAAGCAAGGTTCAAGAACAAGTACAACAGGTCAAGGTTCACAATACAAGGGATACATAGCAATGGTTCGGGAAATCTTAAACGAATCAATAAAATAAATCAAGAGACGAAGGCCCATTACTGAAAAGGACAGAATATCCGTACCTTATTCAAATGCAAGCAAAACAGAAACAGTGATCACTGACAGGAAAACAAGTCACTCCCTCTTCAGACCTAGAGGAGTAGAAGACAAAATTACAAGAGGTTCTAAGTTCAGATTGCTATTTTTAGTTAACCTTCCATTTTAAGTAGCTTTAAGGTTCATAAGGTTATCATAGTAGTGTTATACATTTAAGGGTTTATTAAGTATTAAGGATAAGTTTAAGGACCAATTATGCAATTATTATACAGTTAGGGTATAAGGTGTAATTATTGTAAAGTTACAGGTTCCTACAAGTTAAGTCCTTTAGTTTTATCAAAATAACAATATAGACCCTCTAATGTTTGAACATAAACAATTAACACTCTTTAATTATCAAATACATTTTATTTTATTTTTCAGATTTAGACATGCTCTGGACCCGTTTAAATAATTTAAGAATCATAGTAGAACTCTGAATTAAAATCTAAAAAAATTCACAGAGCTACCTCAATGTCCCTAGTATTTTACCTAATTTTTCCAGATTTTATTAGCTAGTGTAAGTACGAAAGAAAAATCCATTTTTACAACATGTTCTAAAATCGTATCTGATGGAACACCCGACAAGTTTTCACTTGATTACCCCTTCAGAAAAATTCACAAAAATCTACAAAAATTCCAGATACTAATGAAAATCCCAAAGGTTACTCAGTTCAAAGGGATCTTTCTAATTCGACACGGTTTGGAAATTAAAATTCAAAAACCCGGACTGATTTTCCAGACTCACAAATACGACCAGACACATGATTTTCTAAAAATCAAAAAGTAGCCTTACAGGCCTCTAAAAATTACAAAATAAATTTTTCCAGGTAGCTATTTCATTAAAATACAATCTAGACTCCAGAAACATCAAAATATACGTTCATATCATTAATTCACAGCCGATTAAAGTCGAGTACAATTCCAGGTCAGTAGCAGTTTTTAGTATAACATGTAATTACTAGGGTTTTATTAATCCCATTCATTAGTTCTTGACATAAAACGTTTTTGGATGAGTTCATATCATATATAGGTCGATTATATCAGGTCTTAACATATTCCACAACAATTAAATCATCATATACACAAGTCGATTTATCAAAACAGTTTTTATGGTTGTTATTTTATGTAGTATGTTTATGATTTTATGTGACATTAAAACTCAAAAAGGGCAAAGAATACACAAGGATTGAACAAGGGAATGATACAATACCCTCGTAGCGTGATCGAAGAACACAAGAACACAATACACGAATCACCAAACACCTCAAAAATCCTTTCTTCTTCCTTCTTCTTTGATCGACAGCAGCCAACAAGACAAGAACACAATTTTTTTGATTTGTTTTTTATTATAATTTCGAATGGATCATAGCATGGGTTAAAGGGTTACCTTATGATGATGTTAAGGACACAAGAACAAGATCAAAACTCTTCCTTTTTGGTTGGGTTTAGTCGACACAGCAGCAAGAAAGGGAGAGGCCAAAACTTTGGTTTTAGGGTTTATTTATTTTGGTGGGGATCGGTTCTAGGGATAAAAGGAGGACCGAGATTTTTGTCTTGGGTATTTAGGGAAGGATCAAATCACATTATGGGCCTTACCAAAATATGCAAATCATGAACTTGGACCTCATCTTGGTCAAGGGGGGGGGGCGGCGGCATATATGGTGTATGTTTCTTTTTTTTTTTTTTTTTTTTTTTTTTTTTTTTTTTTTTGTACAACATTATGTTTTGTTATGTTTTAAATTTTGTTAAACTTGGGTTAGAATATGATTAATATGTTATCGAGGAGATTTCATAAGTTCTTAAATTTTAGATTCGAGGGTATTTTCGTCATCTCATATTATATTAATTTGTGGGTTTTACAAGTCAGGTGGGTCAGGAGCATCCACCCACTCACATCCCAATGAAGGCACTGATAAATCACAATCAGAGCCTGAGGGAGTTCAGGGTTCTATATCCTCGGTGGAGCAGTACTACTCCACTGAGACGGGGACCTATACCCATTCACATCCCGTTAACGTCTCTAAGCAATCACACTTAGAGTCTTAGGGAGTTCAGGCCTCTAAATCCCCAAAAGGACAGCACAATCCTGATGGGAAGGGAGGCCATCAACAATCACCAATAGTACCTAGTGATTCTACTGGAAAACACCCGTCAGTAGATGAAGGTGCTCAGGGGGACAAAGACTCAGGGGGAAACAAACCACCCGCTGATACGGAACCCATCACCCCCTCAGGCGGTCCAAGTCACTTGGGAACTGATCCTAACAGTCAGGCTGGGCAAACCCCCCCCCCCCCCAGTTATTATGGCTAGTCAGGCTGGTAAAACCCCACCAGTTATTATGGCTAAAGGATCAGGACCTGGCCACAACAAAAGTGAGCCCTCTTTTGAGGGGGAGCTGGATTCCCTGAAGGCTCCTTCTCTGGCTGACTATGAAAATTTGTTGGCTGATGAGTCAGAGGAGGAGACGGATTTCGATTTTGGTGAGGATGAACCACTTCCTGATGTTGAGGAGGAAATGGAGGGTCTAATTAACTCTCCTCCGCAGTCTGAGCAACAACTCTCTTCTCCTCATCCTGAGGATCAACAACCCAGTTCACCATCATCTTCATCATCATCTTCATTAGGTGCCTCAGCCACCCCTGAGTGGTTAACCAAGTATGATAATGTTCATCCGCCTTCTGAAAGAAGTATGGCCAAATTCCTTCGCCATGCCAACGAAGGTCTTTACAATGCTCTTACTGATGAACTAACGGATCAGCATACTGAAGCGGCAGCCTCCTATGCTGACTTCAGGGCCTCTGTGGAAGAATCTCAGGACAAGATTCTTCAGGCTTCTAGGCTGGCTGACAAACAACTTGGGGAACTGACCAAAACCTTTGATGAAACAGCCACTGGTCAGCATCAGGACCTTGCAAACCTCCTCAAGGCCGTTGAATCAGTCCAAGATCAACTTACTGATGATCCCAAACTGCTTCAATCAATGAAAGACCATATGGCCACTCAGACGACTGCCTCCACCAACCTGACTGAGCTTCTTCAGCTCTTTCAGGGGGTAGATCTCAAAGGTCTCAGGGAAAACCAGGATTCCATTCTTCAGGCTGCTATGGAATCCAAGGGGCACCTCAACAAGCTTTCCTCAGCCATTGCTCAGCTCTCAGAAACACATAATGAGCTGATCAACCATTACACCAACCGTGTCACTGAACTCTCCACCACCCAACAAGTCATGGCTACCGAACTCAGTGCCGTGAAGAATGATACTTCTGAGACAAAGTCCATGGTCTCAACTATCTTATCACTTCTTCAGGTCTCTCATGTGCCACCACCTCCTCAGTCAGCAGGTCTTTCCACTGAAGTTCCTACACCTGCTAAGGGGGAGAACAATGATGAAATCCCCGATCCTTCCTCTGCCTTGGTAACTGTTCTAAACCCTGATGCATCTACCAGTCAACCTCCTCTCACTGACAAAGGGAAGGATATTATGACTGAAACCTCTTCTCTTGAACTACACTTAGTCAAGGCTTCAAACATAAGACAGCCAGATCCTGAAGCACCATCTTTTGTTGACTTAGAAGATGGGAGAAGAGTCTATGGGACTCAGGTGGAACTTGCTCAGATCTTAGATCAGGAAGATCACAGGAAAGCCCATGACCTCACCACATCTACCATCTATGAGGTTGCCAAGGAAGAAATAAAGGAGTCTGAGAAAGAGATTCAGGGAGATGAATTCATCAGGCTTCAAGCCCAACTTCTTCAGAAACACAACATGGAAGCCAAACTAAAGCAAGAAAAGAGGCAAAGGGCATATGAGAGGTATGTATGGCACATGACCAAAACCAAAGGTGAAGGCAAAATCACTGACATCACCATTCACCCCACCAGACCTCTGAGCTTAACAATCCATAGAGGTCCAAGAAAGTCTGAACATCTTCCAACAGTCAAATTTTCAGACCATGGGTTAAGAGAATGGGATATGATGATGCCCATCCTGAGGAAGAAAACCACAAGCAAGAATGCCCCAATCATCATCAAGTCACTGAGTGCCAAGTATGAGGAACTCGCAAAAGTGGCAAAGAGTCTGGGCATTACCCATGATGAGGCACTTGCTTCTCAGGGACTAACTATCCCTGAATTTACTCAGAAGGTTGGGAAGAAAAGGAAAGCTGTAGCTATGGAGCCTGAACAATACATAGCTGCACTTCACTGCAACAGAGTTCCTCCTCAGGGAGTCAAGTTCTGTCCTAACCTTGTCATCAAAGAACCTGAGTATGGCATCTTCTTCGTGGATGAATTCGGTCAGGAAGCCTTTCAGAGAGTTTCTGACATTGACAAAGTGGAAACGACAACACTCCTAGCCTACAAACTGATGGCACTTAATATCAGGGGCTCTAATAATGAGGAGTTTGTCAGGCTGATGGATCAGTTGATGAAGGAACGACCTGACAAGGAAGTGTTAGTGTCGAAAAAGGCAAAGCTTGAACTAATGGGTCTCCGTCAGGAACCTTAAGTATTTTGTTTAGCTGATAGGACTTTGTAATGACATGAATAAAATGATGTCCCATGTTTATGTTATATTGTAGTCCTTACTGTCTTCTAGTATATTCAGCATGAGAAGAAGTCATTAGCTCACTCATACTGATCAAAACACTTAGGCATAATTTATATCCAAATAGGGGGAGATTGTTGGGTCCATAAATACCCAATTATCTAAAACATGATTTGAACACAAATTAAGCCAAGTGTTTACCAACCGAGAATAATTCAAGTCACTGAGTTAACAGTAACTCAGTGAGTCATCTTCAGGATGCTTAAGACGAATTCAAGGCGAAGGATTCACTCCTCAGGAAGGCGGTACTCCCTGAGTGAGACTTAAGCCAAAGAAGAAGATGATGGGTTCAGTGAGTACTGACAAGAGCTCACTGAACCCCTCAGTCTCCTGAACAACATAAAGACTGAAGACTAAAGACTGAAGACTTAGAATGAATCTAAGACCTGAAGTAAAGGCGGGATCGAGCGGGAAAGTTTGAAGAGGATAAAAACAAGTCTTATCACGCCGAAAGCGAACTTTCCTTAAAATGGCTTAAAGTCAAGGAGTGGTTGGGCAGACACTCAAAAGGACCTTTTAGCTTATTCCCGATGTAGATTCTTGGTAATGACAAAACACAGTTGTACTTTTGTCAGACCAGCATAGGTCAACTTGTACTTTAGTTATAGGCGTTCTTTTATACTTGTGTATAAATAGATAGATGAGGAGAAAAGTGAGTTAAGGTTGTGCACTAAAAGCTTAGACTTTCACAACCCACTTTTCTCCTCCAAAGAACAACCTACTCACTGAGATAGCTCAGTAGGGTCTTTTAGTTGTCACTCAAGAAAAGCTTGAGTTTAGAAGAGGAGAATACCATACCTTGTCTATTCAATCCCAAAGTGTTTATTCCGCAAAACACTTTTGGTAATAGATTCTTTGATTAATTTCTAATAAGAATTTAAACGTTGAAAAACCTTTGTTGTTTTTATATTTACATTATAACTTATTTGGTAAAATTAATCATACATTGTATCAGTCTTAGTACACAATTAGGATAACTTTCTAGTTATTTCTATAAGTGTAACGGTAACAACAAGAAGAACCTCAATCCCAGCCACTTCTTCATCCATCGAGACCCAAAAACACAACAAAAATAACATATTGGTGGTGGGAAAGAAGAAGTGAGTTGCTTGGATCGTGGGATTTTGGTTCCTCTTCATCTCTCTCAGTCGATCTCAAATTAGTTGTAAGAATCTCGCTATAAATCTTTATCTTTATTATTTCATTTTTAATGTCAAAAACTATTATGTTTGATGTAGTATTGGTTGATAGAAGTTTTGTGATTTCTCACAAGTTATATGTTATTGTCGAATCAATTTAGGTGTACCAATGTGTTGTTTTTATTGATTTGTTGAATCAATTATGCTCCTGTCGAATCATTGTGGGGTGGGATTAATATTTTGAGTTCATTAAAATTGTTGGTGTGGTTGGATTTTTATGAAAAGTTAATAGCTATGGCTCGTTTTAATGAGTTTTGGTTTTGTTGTGAAAACCCTTGATTCGTAATAGCACTCAAGATTAAATTGTGGTTATGAATAGATTCGAGTCGAGTATAGTTTAGCTCAAATCATGAACTCGCAATGTTTTGGTGTTCATGGCTGTCGAATGGGAGCACCAAGATTGAGTTGTACTCAAAAATGGTGGTCCTCTTCTCAATGAAGTCCGAATGATGATGTAGAGTCTTAAGCCACTATGAGAACTTGAGTTGTTTGGTAAACATACGTGGTCTTGGCCCATCTGTCAAATTACAAGCTTATTGCGAGTCAATACTTTCGATGAATGGAACTCGTTGTGGTCTCAAAAGAGAAAACGTGTGGGTGCTAAGTTGTGGAAAACCACTCCTTGGGAGTGTTCACTGCTCGACAAGGAGACCCCAAAGGGACTCCCAATGAACACTTAGTTACTCAGAGTTTAGAGTATAGTCTCGCCTCGTAATGCCTTGTAGATCGTACCATTTTGATCTCCACTAGTCGCGTTGAATCTCAAGTCTAAACCCACACCTAGCTTGCGTTAAAATGAGGTTTAAGTCACAACAAAAGTAGTGTCCTTCCTTGCGTTAAAATGAACTGAAAATGGAGTAAACTGTTGTAAAATTTAATTTTTTGTTAATAAGTCTAAGTGTGTAAAACAAGGTTTTCTTGGTAGTTCTCTTGTGATTTGTGTAGCATCTCCTCAAGGAACAAATTAATGTTGTTGGGTTGCTTGTCTAACAAAAATCCCTTGGTTCCTTCACTTTGTACGTAGCAAACAAGAGGCGAAATGCTTCTTGTTGATTCACTTCCTCTACTGCTTTCTTATGCAAAAACAGGAAGAGGGATGCCACCAAAATAAAAATCTTTCCTGGACTTGTAGAATAACAAACCCAGCGTCACCTTGGTTGGGCCACAGCCCACCAAGTGATCCACTCCTAACTCTTTTCTTTTGCACACTATATTTAGCCACAAGCCCAACGATTTGTGTAATGGCTGCCATATTATCTTTAGCCCATTCGAACCATGGGCCACAACCCACTTGCAACATAGATTTATATATTATACGTCTCTCGAATATTTTCGCCAAAGCCATTACTCATTTATACTTTGTATGTTACTCGAACTAATTATGAGACGCGACATATCGAAACTTGTCACAATAAAAAAATTTAACAATGTTATATGTTCGTGTATTTAATTTTGATTCGTGCGCTCCAAATTGTCAACATAAAATATTTTCGCAAATATAGAAATTGATAAGAGTCGTTAACTATTTATATATGTCAAAATCAGAAAAAACACAAACTCGTTTTCAATAACTCAACAACATATATATATATTTTAGCAAATGACATATTTATCAACATATTTAATAAATTTAAAAAGGACTTTTCAAAAATTCTTTTATAAACTTTGTTTCAACTATTTATAATCAGATTGAAGATCATTTGAGGACAAAACTTTATCTACATACTAAGGGATCAATCTCCACCCTCCATCATATTTGATCTAATGGTTGTGATTAAATACATATTTTACACTACAAGGGCATAATTGGCAACTATATAAACATAAAATTAAAAAACTCCTCCTTTAATGTCTAAAAAAAACACACACAAACCTGTGTTTTCTCTCATCCCCAATTCAACATCAACTTCCATCATTCAATCATCTTATCAAACCCTAAATCTCAATTTTAATTCATCCAATTAAACAAGTGATAATTATAAACTGAATCTAATAACAATACGACTTTCCTCTAAAACAATACGACTTTCACTGTTCCATCACTTTGCCACCATTCACTGTTCGTCCGTCGTTGACCACTTCGCCACCGTTCGTCGTTCGTCCACCATTGACCACTTCGCCACCGTTCGCCGTTCACTTTTATCAAGGTTTAATTCTTCTGTTTCAATTAAACTCTTATAGAAAGGACTTTTTCTGTTTGAAGGATGTTTGGTTCAGCTATCTTTCCAAATTGAAATAGTTGTTACTTGAGTTCTATAATCCAGCTTTTCGCTTTTAAGTTGAGTTCTTCATGAGTCAAAGTGACTACTTTTACATAACGAGTAAAGTTGTTTGATAACTTACAGTGTTCATTGCAATCAGGCTCCAGTATTCCTGCAACTTTTGGAGAAAATGCAGAATGGTTCTCATCCTTTTTACCCTCAGGTAGTGGCTGTTGATGAGTATCTAAATACTCATCATTTTATTCCCATCTGAACTGCAAAAATATTTAAAAACACTCAGAAATGCTTCAAAATACAGAAAATATCATAAAATGTGTTTTTATATGATTCAGGAACAAAAAGATTGAAAACAAGTGAAAAACATGCAAAGTTCACAAAATTGTCATTTTCAGTCCCTGAAGTTTTAAAAGTTGTCAAAATTAGTCCTTGGTTTTAAAAAAATGGAAAATTAACAGTTATGGTCCTTGGAATTTATTTTCAGCAGTGTACATGATTGGTCCCTGGATTTTTAGAAGTTACAACTTTGGTCCCTAAAGTTAAAATAAAATCCAATTCCCAATCCTAAATAAAAACCCAACTGCTAAATTATATTACCCAACCCACTTATTATAAACCCCAGCCCACTACCTAAACATTACCCAAGCCCAATCCACAAATAAACCCAACCCGATCCATCTTCTTATTTAACCAGAAGGTTTGACCCCAGTCAAACCTTCTTCTTCAATACCTTGACCCGCCAAAACCATACCAGATACCACCACCTTTTCCACCGCCTCTCTGACAAACCCACCCCCCTCCTCCTATCCCATCTACCTAACAAACCAAATTGCATTAAATGCCTCTTCCCCATCCCAAGTTATCAGTCCTAGTGGTATTTCCCACTCACTCAATTTTGGCGCCAAAAATCTCTTTCAACAGCTGAGATCGTTTGAAGACTATCCAAGGGCTCAGAAAGATTCAGAGGAGAAGATAGGACATATCCCACTTAGTTTTTGTATAAATAGGAAGCAATGTAAGCCTTAATGGCTAAGTAGTAAAAGTAGCATAAATCGTATTTCATTTCCAGTAGTGATAATTTGTAATTCCAAGTTTCAGTAATCAATACAAGTTAAATTAAGTGTGTTTGATATCAATCTTTGTACAATTTCAGTAGCTAATGATAATTCCAAGTTTCTAAAATTCCATGTGTACTGAGAATTCGAACCAAGTTAAGTAGATATTGAAATAGCTTCTTAGTTGTTTCTATAAGCTTATGCAAGCTTATAATAGCTTGTTGTAAGTTTATTTTAGATTAAATCAGTTCTAAATTCAAGAAATGGAGAAAAGTCAACAAAAGTCAACATAAGCTCACAATAAGCTCTTCTGAAGGGAAAAGCTATTTAGGAAGGCTTTTTCTGGGTTTTCTAGCTTGTGTGAACAAGCTAGAAGTGTTCTTGGTCCTTGTTCTCTGTTCCATAATCAATTTCAGTTGTAAGCTTGTTTTTCCACATTTGCTATTTACTGTACCTTAGCTTATTATTAGCTTATTATTGTTGTTATATGCTTATTACTAGTTTCTAAACATATTTCATCTGTGTTATCAGTAGTTATATAGTTTTTTCTTTATTTCTCTTAAAATCAGTTAAAAAAGCCAAAAATAGACCTTAAATAGACATAGCTTAATTATTAGCTTATTTCAGTTCTTAAATGTCAATTAGTACTTAAATAAGTTAGTTAAACTCAGTTTCTTAAAAATCTTAGCTTAGATAAACCATTTTCAGTTAAAAATCCACAACAGACCTTTATAAGGGGTGTTTGGTTTATGCAGTCAACAAGCTTGTACTGTTCATTGACCATTTGCCCATTTTGGACCTAGCTTAAATAAGTCATAATAAGCTGTTTTTAAATTGTTCTAAGTCCATTTGGTTGGATTTGTAGATTTGAGCTATCTATGGTAAAATCAGACCTCAAAGAGACCAAATAAGCCATATTAAGCTATGAGCTTATTCTGACCTCAACCTTGGCATTTTCTGAGTTCTTTTGGTCCATATAGTGATAACACAAGAGTTGGTTTGGTCACTTGGCCTGCATCACCTCTGCACACCAACTCTGCATTAGCAGACTCAGTATACACTGAGCAGACCAACCCCTTCTTCTCAGCTTATTTGTAGCTTATCCAGATAAGCTGAGGCTTCGATTTTTGGTTTATAAGTAGTTTACCTAGTAGGCTTTAAGATTCTGTGCTTGGATTCCATTTCCTAGCTTATTTCATAGCTTAAAATAAGCCTGCAATTTCCCTTTTTTTCCTGCCCTGAGCCTGCACTTAGCTTAATCAGTGTTTCATCATCTGAACTAGGGCTTAATTGGAGTTCAATTGGTCAGTTAGAATTGGGGATTTTTGGTTTTTAGAGTAGCCAGTAGTACTAGCAAGCTTTTTCCCCCTTAATATTCCACTTATCTGCTTATTTGAATTGCTTAAATTGCTCTGCTAGTTGGCTATTTTTCTGGGTTTTCTGCATAAGTTTTGCAACTGTTCTAGTGCTTATCTTGCTTATTCATTGTGCTTATTTGTGTTTTTAAGTTTTTTTGTGCTTATATTAGTTGTTTAAACTTGTCGTGAGCCTTTGGTAAATTTTTGAGCTTATTAGCTTATTTTTGGGCTTATTCCAAAACTGCTTTTCAGCCCAACTGCTTATTAGGGTTTAGTAGACTTTTGATTTTAATTTTCCTATATTAAGAATATTAATTTAGACTTATCCTGAATTTTTCAGATTTTTCCTAAGTCATTTTATATTTTTAATCATTTTAATTAGTTTTAATAGTATTTAAATCATAATAAATAGAATATTAATCAGAAAAATATAATTCTAATTTTCAAAATTTTCTTTTATTAATTAATTCTAGGAAAAATATAATCATCTCTTTAGACCTTAAGAAAAATAAAATAGAAAATAAGTGATAGCTTCTATTTAATAGATTTTATCTTTTTAATTTTTTTAATTAAGCACTTTTCATTTTTATAATTTTCTTAGCTTCTTTTCACCTCATAATATTTATAGAAAAAGTTTTAGATTTTTCTTTGTTCATTTAGTATTTATTATAAATTAAAATAGTTTAAAAAGTAATTAAATAATAAATAATTAATAATAGTTTAATTTTCTTTTGTATATTTATTTCTCATTTGTTAATTAGATATTAAAAAAGCAAAATCCAAAATATCTAATTTATCAGTCATTCTAATCCAAAACTTAAACAATTTGCCCATTCCAGCCTCGTTGGGAAACGATCCGGGTAATCACTTACCTGGTTTCACACTACACACGAACGTGAGTTTTTGCAAGTATCCTTTTTCACAAAAGGGTGATTTGTATTTATTCACGTGTATCCGTCGTTGCATAATATTTATATATACGTTTTAGCACGGATCAAATTTTGGCGCCGCTGCCGGGGAGGTTGTGTTGCGACAATATTGTGTAAAGTTTAAGCGATTAGTGATTTGAGACCCTTCCTTGTGAAGTTCCTATTTCCCATAAACTATATAAAATACAAAAATATTTTCTTTTCTTTTATATATATATTATCATATAAAACATAAAAACCCAAAAACATTTTCCGTTTTATTTTAAAATAAAAAGATAAAAGCAAAATCAAAATAATATTCCTCAACTTGGGTATTATCATAATAAGTTCCCAAACCTAAGATTAAAACTTGCCTTTGTGTCGCTTGCGAATTCGGCTCACCTTTGATTGATAAACAAACTATAACGGAGGTTTAAGGATAGTTTGACATTAAATTGTCGAACTGAAAGAAGGGTTTTTAAGGAGCATTAATTGCCCACCTTTGCTTCTCCGCCACTCTGTGCGTTTTTCAGTTAGAGAGCTACCGTACGCTGGTTGATTTAAGGTTTAAGTTCCTTGTGTTTTGCTTCAATCTTGTTTTAATTGAAATATTTTATTTAGTGCATGCGCACTCGTTCTTCCACGTCATCAAGCCCTTTACGTGAACTCTTAGATATTCCGAGAAGACGTAATCGTAGACGTGCTGCCCAAATAGTCGAACCCGAGATTCGTACTGTTCCCACTGATAATATGGCAGACGAACGCACAATGGTTGAGATGCTCCAAGCACCCACCGAGGGTTACGGAGATGCCATCGTTTTACCACCCATCGATTCTGATCATTTTGAACTGAAAACACATTTGATTCAGCTCGTGTCCACAAACCAATTCCACGGGTTTGAACGAGAAGATCCATATGCACACATTCGTTGGTTCAACAAGTTGACCTCTACAATCAATTACAAGAATGTGCCGCAAACAGTTATCAAATTGATGCTATTTCCATTCTCACTCGAAGGGGCAGCCCGGATTTGGCTGGATAAAGAACCCCCTCGATCCATTGAAACTTGGGAAGATCTCGTAAAGAAATTTGTCAATTATTTCTTCCCTCCATCAAAGACGACTAATCTAAAAAATGAAATTGTTGGATTTCGTCAAGGTTTTGATGAAAACTTCGGAGAGGCATGGGATAGATTTAAAGATCTCCTAAGAAAATGCCCGCATCATGATTTCACGGAGTTACAACAGATCAATACGTTTTATAATGGGTTGAACCAAAACGATCAAGATTCACTTAACGCAGCCGCCGGTGGCAATATCTTGAATCGTAAACCTAAAGAGGTTATTGAAATTTGTGAAAATAAATCAAAAGTTCCTATTTCTCGAAACAAAGTGAATGTTCCTGTCACTCCTGCTTCTTCATCCGGTAACTCATCAGAGTTAGCCTTTCTAACAGACGCAATGCGTTGCATGATGAAGGAAATGAAAGAAATGAAGAGTGAAATTCATAAACCGGAACAAATCAAAGCCATAAACAAAGTGTGTGAAACTTGTGGTGGCCCGCATGCGTATTATGATTGTCAAGCAACCGATGCTTCTCTTTACCCAGCTCTCGTAGCTGCAGTAAACCAAAATCAGTACCGACCGCATGCTGAAACTCAGTACCGAGCACCAAATGCTATGGTACCACCTGGTTTTCCACCCGTGCCAAATCAAAATAATCAAAATCGCTTTGTTCAAAATCAAGGACAAAATTTCAACAATTCCCAAAATTTCAATCAAAACCGAGGTCAGAATCAGGGGAATTTTAACCAAAAGCCATGGAATGTCCAAAACCAAAATCAGACGTCCTCAGATGAGTTGCTTAAGCAATTCATAAAATCTCAAGAGGAGACAAATAGGACCCAATATGAGACAAACCGGTTATTGGTTACCCAAATAAATGATATAAAAAAGTCTTTAAATGATCTACCTTCTACCTTGGGAGGTCTCCCTGGTAACACTGTTGTCAACCCAAGGGGTGAACTCAAAGCTGTCACTACACGTAGTGGTAAAGCTCATGATGGACTCAAGGTGACAAAGGACCCAGTACTTCCCTCTAACAATGGAAGTGCTAAATACGTCCAACCTAGGGTTGCCCTAAAACTATACACCCACAATTGCTCCTCAACCGTCAAGAATAGATCCTACTCTTTCACGATTTACGGTTAAAAGTTTGTCAAGCAAACTTAGTGAGCAAAGGACAGCTAGAACTTATTCCAATATCCTCAATGCGGCTCCTGTAAGTGTAATTGATGACAGTGATGATGATGAAAATACCACTTTCATCAATGCTATCACCACTCGTAGTGGTGCTGCTTATGAGGGACCCTCTGGTCCTATTCCTCCTCCGTTGTATGAAATGGAAAAAGAGACGGAGGATACAACGGACAAAGTGCAAATTCTAAGCCCATAAAGTACAGCACAAGTCCATCCTCCGGTTGTCCCGAAAAAGAAATCCAAACCAGGAGTTGTCTTTGAATCTGTTGAGACTCCTGAAGTCATTGCCCCTAAATCCAAACCTTATATTCCTTACCCATCGCGCTTAAATGAGCAAAAGCTCCGCGAAAAGGCTAGTCAACAAATGGACAAATTCTTTCAAATCTTTAAAGAATTACATTTTGACATAAGTTTTGCGGATGCTATCATTCTGATGCCCAAGTTTGCATCAACAATCAAACACTTGTTAAGCAACAAGGAAAAACTGATTGAAATGGCTAAAACTCCATTAAATGAGAACTGCTCAGCAGTTATCTTGAAAAAGCTTCCCGAGAAGCTTGGAGATCCTGGAAAGTTTCTAATACCTTGTGTATTTCCGGGAATGGTTGAATGCTATGCCTTGGCCGATCTTGGTGCAAGCATCAACCTGATGCCTCATTCAGTATGGAAGAAACTTTCTCTTCCGGCTCTTACTCCTACCTGCATGACTCTTGAGCTTGCAGATCGAACCATATCTCATCCATGCGGCATTGCCGAGGATGTGTTTGTGAAAGTAGGGAAGTTCCATTTTCCAGCTGACTTTGTGGTTGTTGAATTCGACGCAGATCAAAAGGTTCCTCTCATTCTTGGAAGAGGATTCCTAAAAACGGGCCATGCTCTTATTGATGTATTTAAGCATGAGATCACATTGCGTGTGGGTAATGAAGCTGTTACCTTTAACCATGATCAAACGTCGAGGTACTCCTCAAATTATGATTCTGAATCGGTTAACCGAATCGATGTCATTGATATTACTTCAAAGGAGTACTCTCAAGAAAGTCTTGGTTATTTTCATAATTCTGTGAGTGGGGATCCCACCACATCTTCTCAACTTATCATAGCCGACTCTTCCCCTTCTCTCACTTCGTTTGAGGGAAGTGATCCCTTTTGGGATGAGGTCGATGCTTTTCTTGCTCTAGATAGTTCACTTCCGCATGAGGTTGATGATAACTATCTTGATCCTGAGGGGGACATTCTTTTTCTAGAAAGTTTGTTAAACGAAGATTCATCTTCCCCTCTTCCACCAAAACAACTTCATAATAAGGAAATCAAGTCAGTTGAGAAAACTGATAAATTTCCTGAGATCAAGTTTAAGGACTTGCCTCCTCCACTTGAATATGCAATTCTTGAGGAGGAAGTTCTTATCTTAATTGCTATTCAGATCTCTCTTCTTCCCTTCACCTACCCGGTGATTTCCCCTATCCTTCACTCATTCGGGAGTGAGGATATTACCTTTGACCCCGGCATTTTCCATCTAACATTGGTTTAAATGCCGGATATATCTCATCGGTGTGGACCTTTCATATACTTCAATGTTTATCTAGACATCTTGAATGAAAGTCCGATTGAGATGGTTTCTTCCACATGTTACTTCCCCATGAACCAATGAATTCGGGGTCGAGTCAAGCTAGCGACTCGGTTAATAAAAACAGTAGTAAAACATGGGTTTTCACCCATGTCTCACCCAAGTGTGGGGGAGATGCCCCACATGTTGTATATATGTTTGAAAAAAAAATGGCTATTAGTATTTCCTTTTTACGTTCTAAGTGTTGGTTTAATAGCCGGTACTTTGAATATTGAGGGCAATATTCAGTTCTAAGTGTGGGGGGGGAATTCTAGCGAATTTGATCATATGTACCATCTAGTACCCCCATTTTGGCCAAAATTTTAAAATTTTTTTCTCACTTAGAACGCAATAAATGGTTATCAGTCCGCCATGTCTAACCCACATAAGGATTGGCTAATCCGAGAGCAAACGCTCTTGGTAAAGATATCTCAAATCCGTTTATGGCTTACAATTTGCCAAAAATTGTATGGTATTCGACTCACCATATCTTTATAAGTGAAGAGTTGGCTAGCCCGCAAGTTTATGGCTGTGGTAAAGGCAGTGGAAAACCATATTTGGTAATCAGCTCACCAAAGATAATAACTGTATTTTATCTAAGAGTTGGCTAGTCCAGAAGCAAACGGCTTTTGGTAAAGACAAATCAAATCCGTTGACAGCTGATGATTTGCTCAAAATCATTTGGTTATCATTGTACCAAAGTATCACATACTAAAACATTGGCTACTCCAGAAGTAATGGCTTTTGGTAAAAGACATAAAATCCATTAAATTTTCATAAAAGATTGCTAGGGACTAGCAATAGTTTAGTGTGGGGGATTGATGAGTATCTAAATACTCATCATTTTATTCCCATCTGAACTGCAAAAACATTTAAAAACACTCAGAAATGCTTCAAAATAAAAAAAAATATCATAAAATGTGTTTTTATATGATTCAGGAACAAAAAGATTGAAAACAAGTGAAAAACATGCAAAGTTCACAAAATTGTCATTTTCAGTCCCTGAAGTTTCAAAAGTTGTCAAAATTAGTCCTTGGTTTTAAAAAAATGGAAAATTAACAGTTATGGTCCTTGGAATTTATTTTCAGCAGTGTACATGATTGGTCCCTGGATTTTCAGAAGTTACAACTTTGGTCCCTAAAGTTAAAATAAAATCCAATTCCCAATCTAAATAAAAACCCAACTGCTAAATTATATTACCCAACCCACTTATTATAAACCCCAGCCCACTACCTAAACATTACCCAAGCCCAATCCAAAATAAACCCAACCCGATCCATCTTCTTATTTAACCAGAAGGTTTGACCCCAGTCAAACCTTCTTCTTCAATACCTTGACCCGCCAAAACCATACCAGATACCACCACCTTTTCCACCGCCTCTCTGACAAACCCACCCCCTCCTCCTATCCCATCTACCTAACAAACCAAATTGCATTAAATGCCTCTTCCCCATCCCAAGTTATCAGTCCTAGTGGTATTTCCCACTCACTCAATTTTGGCGCCAAAAATCTCTTTCAACAGCTGAGATCGTTTGAAGACTATCCAAGGGCTCAGAAAGATTCAGAGGAGAAGATAGGACATATCCCACTTAGTTTTTGTATAAATATGAAGCAATATAAGCCTTAATGGCTAAGTAGTAAAAGTAGCATAAATCGTATTTCATTTCCAGTAGTGATAATTTGTAATTCCAAGTTTCAGTAATCAATACAAGTTAAATTAAGTGTGTTTGATATCAATCTTTGTACAATTTCAGTAGCTAATGATAATTCCAAGTTTCTAAAATTCCATGTGTACTGAGAATTCGAACCAAGTTAAGTAGATATTGAAATAGCTTCTTAGTTGTTTCTATAAGCTTATGCAAGCTTATAATAGCTTGTTGTAAGTTTATTTTAGTTTAATTCAGTTCTAAATTCAAGAAATGGAGAAAAGTCAACAAAAGTCAACATAAGCTCACAATAAGCTCTTCTGAAGGGAAAAGCTATTTAGGAAGGCTTTTTCTGGGTTTTCTAGCTTGTGTGAACAAGCTAGAAGTGTTCTTGGTCCTTGTTCTCTGTTCCATAATCAATTTCAGTTGTAAGCTTGTTTTTCCACATTTGCTATTTACTGTACCTTAGCTTATTATTAGCTTATTATTGTTGTTATATGCTTATTACTAGTTTCTAAACATATTTCATCTGTGTTATCAGTAGTTATATAGTTTTTTCTTTATTTCTCTTAAAATCAGTTAAAAAAGCCAAAAATAGACCTTAAATAGACATAGCTTAATTATTAGCTTATTTCAGTTCTTAAATGTCAATTAGTACTTAAATAAGTTAGTTAAACTCAGTTTCTTAAAAATCTTAGCTTAAATAAACCATTTTCAGTTAAAAATCCACAACAGACCTTTATAAGGGGTGTTTGGTTTATGCAGTCAACAAGCTTATACTGTTCATTGACCATTTGCCCATTTTGGACCTAGCTTAAATAAGTCATAATAAGCTGTTTTTAAATTGTTCTAAGTCCATTTGGTTGGATTTGTAGATTTGAGCTATCTATGGTAAAATCAGACCTCAAAGAGACCAAATAAGCCATATTAAGCTATGAGCTTATTCTGACCTCAACCTTGGCATTTTCTGAGTTCTTTTGGTCCATATAGTGATAACACAAGAGTTGGTTTGGTCACTTGTCCTGCATCACCTCTGCACACCAACTCTGCATTAGCAGACTCAGTATACACTGAGCAGACCAACCCCTTCTTCTCAGCTTATTTGTAGCTTATCCAGATAAGCTGAGGCTTCGATTTTTGGTTTATAAGTAGTTTACCTAGTAGTCTTTAAGATTTTGTGCTTGGATTCCATTTCCTACTTAGCTTAAAATAAGCCTGCAATTTCCCTTTTTTTCTGCCCTGAGCCTGCACTTAGCTTAATCAGTGTTTCATCATCTGAACTAGGGCTTAATTGGAGTTCAATTGGTCAGTTAGAATTGGGGCTTTTTGGTTTTTAGAGTAGCAGTAGTACTAGCAAGCTTTTGCCCCCTTAATATTCCACTTATCTGCTTATTTGAATTGCTTAAATTGCTCTGCTAGTTGGCTATTTTCCTGAGTTTTCTGCATAAGTTTTGCAACTGTTCTAGTGCTTATCTTGCTTATTCATTGTGCTTATTTGTGTTTTTAAGTTTTTTTGTGCTTATATTAGTTGTTTAAACTTGTCGTGAGCCTTTGGTAAATTTTTGAGCTTATTAGCTTATTTTTGGGCTTATTCCAAAACTGCTTTTCAGCCCAACTGCTTATTAGGGTTTAGTAGACTTTTGATTTTAATTTTCCTATATTAAGAATATTAATTTAGACTTATCCTGAATTTTTCAGATTTTTCCTAAGTCATTTTATTTTTAATCATTTTAATTAGTTTTAATAGTATTTAAATCATAATAAATAGAATATTAATCAGAAAAATATAATTCTAATTTTCAAAATTTTCTTTTATTAAGTAGATTCTAGGAAAAATATAATCATCTCTTTAGACCTTAAGAAAAATAAAATAGAAAATAAGTGATAGCTTCTATTTAATAGATTTTATCTTTTTAATTTTTTTAATTAAGCACTTTTCATTTTTATAATTTTCTTAGCTTCTTTTCATCTCATAATATTTATAGAAAAAGTTTTAGATTTTTCTTTGTTGATTTAGTATTTATTATAAATTAAAATAGTTTAAAAAGTAATTAAATAATAAATAATTAATAATAGTTTAATTTTCTTTTGTATATTTATTTCTCATTTGTTAATTAGATATTAAAAAAGCAAAATCCAAAATATCTAATTCATCAGTCATTCTAATCCAAAACTTAAACAATTTGCCCATTCCAGCCTCGTTGGGAAACGATCCGGGTAATCACTTACCTGGTTTCACACTACAAACGAACGTGAGTTTTTGCAAGTATCCTTTTTCACAAAAGGGTGATTTGTATTTATTCACGTGTATCCGTCGTTTCATAATATTTATATATACGTTTTAGCACGGATCATTTGTTCACTTGCCCTTAATGATAGTTATTTTTTTCTGCAATTTGTTGCTTAAATATAAACCTATGTAGCAACGGGCTACCAAAAGTGGATCTGATATGCGTACATAGAATAGAAATGTATTTCATTATCAAGCTTACTCTTTTAGGCCACTTTCCTCATTAAATCTGTTATGTTTTATTTAACATCTCTGCAGTCTGCACCATGACATGTGTCTTTTTTCTTTTTTAAACTCAGTTGTTGATGATCGATGGAAATGGAATACTTCATCCTCAAGGCATGTGCTACTGTGAAACTTATAGTTTATCGTCTGCACTATATTGTCTGTTATTCTGATTTGCTAATCGCCAAATTGGTGTTTGGCGCCACATTTTTCTCTGGTAATTAAGGGCTTTGGATGACTTCTGGCCGATCAATTCATAAAGTTTAATGATCATCTTCATTCCAATTGTTTGAAGTTGTGTTGGAATGTTAAGTTATTCAGAACCCATGATTCTGCACTAGTTTTTATTAGGATAAATAAGAGTTTTCCACACATACTTAACTGTTCATAGTGACAATGGTGACATCTAAATAACTTTAAGAACATGATTCGACGTTTAATTTATCTGGAAATATGTGACCCTATGAATGATATTCTTTATGTGCCATATTGCTATCAAGTAAGCTGCATTTGTTGAACTCTTTCTTGTACTTTTCATATGTAGGCTTTGGCTCAGCCTGTCATCTTGGAGTTCTGGCTAATCTTCCTACAATTGGTATAGGGAAGAATGTAAGTAATTTAAAGCAACGTAAAGTTCCACCATTACCCTCCAGTACTTGTCATTTTCCGTTCTTGAATTTGGTAGATGTTGATACTACTTTTGTAATTGTCATCTACATAGTCATAGGTTCTGAATTGTAAACATAAGTTGGAAAAATAGCCAAATACGTAAGATTGGTGAGTGTATTTTCATCTGCAAGTCTGTGTACCTCGACAAAATGATTTAAGTACATTCTCTCGGTCGTTCTAGTTACATTATTTCCATATATGTCATTTGTATTCACAAACTAAAACTAGTATCGAAGGTGTGTAATCAGTAAATAATCGGAAGAGGGTCTTTCTTTGTGAATCAAAGCATAGGTCAATAGGTCATTGACTTCGGGCACTTACATATGTCGAATAAAATGAAAAGGATGTTAATATTATATGCCTTTGAGAATTGAAGTATGTAACAGACGAACCATTTTTATTTAGGCATCTGATTGTAAAAACTATGAAAATCGAGTGACCAATCTTTCTATTTTTTTTTCCCTTTTCAGCTGCATCACGTGGATGGTCTTACTAACGCTAGAGTAAGGGAGCTCATGGAAGCTGAAGAAAACTTAAACTCAGACTTCATCTCTTTAATTGGGGACTCGGGGAACATATTGGGAGCGGTAACAGATTTTTTTCACTTAGCTTCATGCATTACTACACGAAATCATAGTTTATTTATATTCTTATAATTTTGTAGGCTATTAATTCAAGTAGAGGATCATTTAAACTGATATTTGTATCAGTTGGCCACCGTGTATCTCTTGCTTCTGCAGTTGAAGTTGTTAGAAGAACTTGCAAGTATCGTGTGCCTGAGCCCATTAGACAGGTAAAATAAACAATTTAACATACAATCTAGTATTTTAATCATCATTAAGGCAAAATGTGTTTTATGTTATGCTATTTTCCCAGTCATACTCCCTATCTAATATTACAAATCGTGAGTTATAGAATCGTCGATTGGCACTAACAGGGGAAAAAGTGATCAGTCTTGTCATATATCTTTCAGTTAGCACAAATTTGTTCCTCACAGGTTATCGTCTTTTGACTGTAGGCTGACATAAGATCAAGAGACTATCTTCGGAAGCATCATTAGTTCATATGAGATCTAGCCCTTTTTGTTTCTTTTTTGCTAAAGCTCATAGTATCTATAGTTAATATCTCAGTTATTCCATGAATGTAAAAGCCAAGTATCTGTATATCATTATATAAGATAATGTAACTGCACCTATCATTAGCATTAGATGTACACGTTGATAACAATTTTGATAGTTGTTTTTCACACCAAAACTATGTACACTTTATGTTATAAAACATCTTTTACGCCTGTGTTAATTGTTGTTCAAAGGAACTTGGATCGCGCCGTAAGTGCAATTTCAATTTCAAATCAATCTAAACTAAATTTGCTAGTAGTTGGTTGTTTATATGCATAATTCTGTTTAAAATCAGGCACGAGATGTGCAACATTAGTTGACCTCATGTGATAAGCTGTTTAAATTCACTTTGGACGACGTTTGACCCGTTTCTTATAAGTGGTTCTTTTATTTTTGATTTATATCCATTTGATTCCTCAGGAATAATTAGTAAATGGGTCAAATTGCCACTTTTAGATTGCTGAGAGTACTGGTTATGCTATGGTGGCTCACTGTTTTCATTAATTGTGTTTGCAGATTAGTAGATTTGGAGAAACAGCTTGCAGTTTTCCAGAATCAAGAAGCTGCAAATGTTTTAGCAGGGCCATGATTTGTAAGTTAGGATGATCTATAGTAGATGTCACTTACATTCTTGAGGGTAAAAACGTAATTACACTTGTACGGTCACTAAGCTAGCCATCCCTTAAGTAATTTTGGCATTTAAAAGCATATGGTCGCACAAATTTCTGTTTCAGATAGAAAGGCAGTTTAATATTTGTATCAGTTTGGCACAATTGTCACAAGCATCTAATGTTTCTGTTGCCATTCTACAAACTCTTAAATTTTAGCCGTCAAAGATAAAACATAACAAATCAAGTCAACCTTAAGTAAATGAATTAAAATTGTAACATTTAGATGACGGGAGTACTGATTGTGAATGTGAAAAAGAAGTTGCGAAATTGAAAGAATTGGAAAAACTGCCCGATGAGGTTAAGAGTAGTTTACCTCAATGGTTGCAAAATGCAAAACCAAAAGATCAATCTCAGGTATGTGTTTTTGTGTTTGTTTGGTTTTTAATTGACTAGTTGTGTTATCTGTTTTGTTGGTTTTTAATTGTTGTTTCGGTTTTTATAGGTTAAGGATCAAGAAATTGATATAAAACAAAAGATTCAAGATTTGCAAAAGAAATGGAATGATAATTGTTTGCGAGTTCATCCGAATTATAATAAGTCTCCGAGATGTGATAGAGTTGTACCGATGGCGATGTCTGTACCTTTGACCGGAGGCTATAAACTGAATATGCTTTTGAGACAAAATTAACCTGGTCAACAACCACGGTTATAAGCGCCTAGAACTCTTCAGGAGGCTTTACAATCTAGTCAACAGCCGTGGTTGCAACCTTGTTATAGTCCTTTTGGGATTTCGTAGGAACCCGTCTTCTTGTAATTTCTGGTTGATCTAAATCGTAGATATAGAAAACCAAATACCTTACTAAATTGCACTAGCCACATGCGACCTGTTTTTGTTTATTATTTCTTCTAATATCATCTTTTGTCTATGTTTCTTCTCATATTATATTTGTGATTATTGATTGGATGCATCAACATCTTTGTCAAAAAGTTTACTATCGTCTTCATCAACTCTTTTAAGTTTATTTTTTTTGCTAAATACTAGTTGTTACCTACTTACATTATGAAGTATCACCTATGATATAAAATAACTTATTAGGTATCACATGTGATACAAAATAACTTATTAGGTATCACATGTGATACAAAATAACATATTAGGTATCACCTGTGATACATACCAAATATTAGGTATCACCTGTGATACAAAATAAGATATTAGGTATCACCTGTGATACAAAATAAGATATTAGGTATCACCTGTGATACATACCAAATATTAGGTATCACCTGTGATTCAAAATAAGATATTAGGTATCACATGTGATACAAAATAAGATATTAGGTATCACCTGTGATACATACCAAATATTAGGTATCACATGTGATTCAAAATAAGATATTAGGTATCACCAGTGATACAAAATAACTTATTAGGTATCACCTGTGATACAAAATATTTTCATGAAACTTATTAATAAGCTAAAAATGAACAACTTTTGTGAAAACAACATTTTTATAACTTGAGAATTAAGGTGGAAAAGGCAAAATAAACAAACAGTTAACATATTAGGTATCACCTGTGATATAGAATAACTTATTAGGTATCACCTGTGATACAAAATAAGATATTAGGTATCACCTGTGATACATTCCAAATATTAGGTATCACATGTGATTCAAAATAAGATATTAGGTATCACCAGTGATACAAAATAACTTATTAGGTATCACCTGTGATACAAAATATTTTCATGAAACTTATTAATAAGCTAAAAATGAACAACTTTTGTGAAAACAAAATTTTTATAACTTGAGAATTAAGGTGGAAAAGGCAAAATAAACAAACAGTTAACATATTAGGTATCACCTGTGATACATACCAAATATTAGGTATCACCTGTGATTCAAAATAAGATATTAGGTATCACCAGTGATACAAAATAACTTATTATGTATCACCTGTGATACAAAATAAGATATTAGGTATCACCTGTGATACAAAATAAGATATTAGGCAAATAGACCTACCATGTGTTTTGAGCTACATTTGTGACACCAGCTATGGTGTCTTGTTCAACTACCTATTAGCCCCAACATTCAAGATAACCAAATATGAGTGAATAAAAATTACGAATCTAGAACTTAGAATTGCCCATATTATATAAGCAAATTCACTTCATTGATTCAAAAGTTAGTACACCGGGAAACTTTAACAACAGACACAGGCCTATACTAAACAAACAAGCTGATCATGTTTCAGCTTACATTTAAAAAACAACATAACACTTGACAGAAGTAACAAGACTCTACAACTCGTTTATTCCACTTTTCTTTTATTCATCCATTTCATCATCAGCTTCAACCTCCTCGATCTTCATCCTCTTCACAGAAGCGCCACTAGCTGGAGTTCATGACACGACTAAATTAGCTTACCTTCATGAGCCGGGTGTGCTCTACAACCTTGCTGCTCGGTTTTCCCTCAATGAAATATACGTAAGTTAAAATTTACCAAAAATCTTTACACTGACAAAACCACAATGATGAAAACTGATACATATGTTAATTATGATATGAACAGACATACACAGGGAACATTCTAATAGCAGTAAACCCTTTCCGAAGGTTACCACATTTGTATGATATTCACATGATGCAGCAGTATAAAGGGGCCACTTTTGGAGAGTTAAGCCCACATCTTTTTGCAATTGTAGATGAATGCTACAGGTACTACTATGTTGCACTAGTACTTCGACCCATTTACTTATTCATGGGTCAATCTGAGTTGTGTTTTTATCGCTCATGGGTAAAAAGAAAATGTAGTTTATAAGGAAATGGATCAAACGGGTCGTAAGTGGCCAATGCGTATTTTTAATGAATGCAGCCTTCTCAATCGTTTGTAAAACCAAAAAGATTATCAAATGACAGCAATTAAGTTCAAATTAGAAAGATATTATTTACCCAGTCACTGTCGTATAAAATGCAGGTATCGGCTGCTGTGAGATTGATTCCCAGTCCACCAGCCCTTGTGCTCAGTAGGAATATTTTATACTCACTATTCGGATCATTGAAATCCTTAATTTGTTGTCATTGTAAGGTTGCAAAATGTTAGCATTCAGATCTTCATTTCATCATTTGTAAAAGCATGTTTTTGTTACAGAATATATCTACTAAAAGAATATACTTGTTGTCTTCTAGTTTCCAATTTCACACTCCCATCAATTCTGCATACTTCAAAGCCTGTCTCACTGAAGTAGTAATGCATTATCTCTTCTACTGGTGGATAAAAACCTGTCCAGAAAAGCAAGCAAATATATTGCTTTATAATTCCTCAAATATAAGTAGTATGAATAGAAAATGATACATACAAGAACCCTCAAAAGCTGCCTCTAACAGATCAGGATGGTTGCAATTTTTCCGCAGCTGAACCATTAAGTTATTAAGTTGTCCATTTACACCACGCCCTGCATATGTCCACAGAAAAATATTAAGCACTAAATAATGGCCTTAAATAATAACAGGTTCGGAGACAATATAGATAACAACCTTTGTGGACAACCCATCAAATATTTCTGCCTCGGTACTGTGCAGAAACGACAATAATTTTGGATGCCTGACCTGAAAAAACAAATTACATCTTTGTTTTAAATCAACGGAGATACAGTAACAAGATAAGCACATGATGTTCAAGGTTATCATTTCCAAATAAACTTACTGTTCGAAGCCGCTTGACACCGTTGCGACCAGCAGCTAAATGTCCATCATTGGCATTACTTCCTGTAAGAGAAAATATTGATACGGGGGATCCATCGTCCTGAAAAAACAGGTAATATTTATGAGCCAATCCCCTTCCATAAGAAAGAGCACAACAAAGGATGACTTAGGGATGAGCAAGGTAGACTAACGGTACCATTACCGATACTGAAACTTCCGAATTTTGTTTGGAAACTTTTTCGCGTACCGAATACTGTACCGAAACATATTTCGGTACCGGTACCAGGACCGATTTGTTACTGGTACTGGTATTTCCCTCGCAATACCGAATGTTTGAAACAAAAAAAATGGTTTTGAGAACCTGCTACGATTTTAAGCCTATGTCGCACGGATTTTAATATCTTATTTTGTATCACAGGTGATACCTAATATCTTATTTTGTATCACAGGTGATACCTAATATTTGGTATGTATCACAGGTGATACCTAATATCTTATTTTGTAACTTTAGACACAAATACCCTTTTAACAAAAGTGACAAAAAAAAGTTCATTTTCCTACTCTACACCACTAACTAAATTCTTTACCGGAACCAATACTAAACGCATAGTGTTCTTATTTTTAGTACAGGTTAAACGGCCGTTGACCAACAACACTTTTGTCTTAAAGAGTCAATTTATCGAGAACTTAGTCCTGTTGGACGGGTGGGAACAAGTTGACCCAAAACACTTTTTGTGTAAAATAAGTTCTTCTTTTGATGATTACTATGATAAATATGATTAGAAAAATATGTTACTGCAGCAATAAATATGTTACTGCAGCAATAATCTAACTTTTTTGGACAAATCAATGTCCAAAAAAATCATTTTGGATGACTATCGCTCCGTTTGACACATTGCCTTTTAGGCTAATTGCATAAGTACATGGGTTGAAATTGACACCTAGAAAACACAACTAAAATGGTTATTGACATTATATAAGAGACAGGTAGATACTTACTACCGATGACTTTCCATTCTTCTCTTCATCCAGTAAATCTCTGATAGGAAAATAGGCTGCTTGTTTGCAAAGCTCGAGAAGATCTGAGCCAGTATAACCTTCACACATTGCAGCAATGGAGTCAAGGTCAATATCGTCCTCAGTTCTCTCACCCTTCAGAATCACCTTCAGAATTGCAGCCCTTTCTTTGCGGTCAGGTATCCCAATCTCAAATGCCTGTGGAAGACGTCTCAGTATAGCTTCATCAAGCTTTGATGGACGATTAGTTGCAGCAAGAACCATCACTCGAGCATTCTCTACATAGATCACAAATACGTACATTTTAGCGAAAAGCTATAGGACTACAAAGGACCAACAATGCCTATAATCATAGTGTTTACAAAAGAAAAAACTTACGGTCTGTGGTAAAACCATCCCATAAAGCCATAAACTCAGTCTTCATATTAGTCATAGCTTCATGGTCAGAAGTTCGGCGCTGACCAAGAAAACTGTCGACCTCGTCAATAAATATTATGGCAGGCTGGAGTTTGTATGCCAAACTAAATACAGCAGAAACTGCAGAAAACAGCCATTATCACTAGTGAACACTTCGTAAAGAGAGAAAGTAACAAGCTGCAACCAAACAGAATTCTTAAAACCTAGGAACAAAGTAATGGCTACACAAGTTGTAGACAGTTGTTAGCTAGGAGTGGCAATTTTGACGCATTTTTAGTTAAATTGATAAATTTGTGATATATGTTATCCATATCGGGTCAATTGAGTAAGACCGAAACGCTTTACCTAAAACAATCAAACAGGTCCAACACGTCGATAGTCACCCAAAGTGTGTTCAAATGCACAAAACCTCCTACATCGGTTCATTCGATACACAATACATTTCTACTTTAGCTATCCGTAAAATTAAAAAAACAGGGTTACTGGTCAAACCAACCATTTTTAATGGTACTAAAAAATAACCGTTCTGAACTGAACATGTTTGAATGTGTTACCCAAACCGTCCATAGTTTTGTTCAAACATTTAAAAACCGTCGATATTTTCTTCTCATTTGCTGTTGCCCGTGACAATAATCCTATCGAGTAACTCACATATATATATATCTGCTCTATGACTGAGTGTCTGTGTGTGCGTGGGAATGTCCCTATGATTATATACTCAAAAAAGCTAGCAGAAAGATATTAAACATAAAAGGAAATTAAGCATGAGTTGCACTAAATAGAAAACATTTCGATAATTGCAATAATCAAACATGCTATTATCTACAATTTTATGGTAAGCAGAAAAAACTGACGAGATCTAAATTGCAATTCATGACTTGCTAACCTTTCAGATCTATCATTCTTACACTTAACATTTTCAGCTCTATACTTACCCGCTGATGTCGATATCACAAATTTTGAACTAAATCTCAAACCCTAACCCTATGCATAGTCAAATCAAAAGTAGCCTTCAATTAATTAAAGGTTCATAATAACATCAAATAAAGCATACACTAACAGAAGGATGAATCGTCTAATTTGAGAACAGATAGCTTAATACGCTTTTTAGGAAGCTTTTGATAAGACGATAAGCCGCGAAAAATGGAGATGATGATGTGGCGAGTTTGCTGATTGATGATGAACGGAAATACTCATCGGTTGTCCTGCCGGAAGTTACGGTGGTTTTTGATCGGTTTATGTCTGTGCGTTTTTTGGTGAGGGCATAATGAGAGAAATTATGTGTTGTAAATGTACGAAACTGCCCCTTCTGCCTTTAGTTATTTTTTTAATTAGTAAATATCTTTTTAATCTTAGCCATTGATCAGATTTAGATGAAGGGTGGGGATGTGTCCCTTCATATGTGAGTAATTTTTAGGATCCAAAATAACTCTACTCTTATTATCAAACCATAATATATGACGGATATATATATCTACATATAATATATAACAATATGCGTATGATGTCATCAAATGCCATAATGCCCAGTAAGCGCCCTTAAATGCCCAGTAATCAGGCATTAATGCCCAGTAAGCAGCCATTAATGCCCAGTAAGCAGGCATTAATGCCCAGTAAGCAGCCATTAATGCCCCCTCATCATGCCACGTGGCAAAATTTCTCCATGTTTTTTCTTTTTTTTATAATTAAAATTTTGAAATTTTCATTTATTAAACTTTCGGTTTTTTTGTTCAAAAAAGCATGCTTGGAGCTGGATTTGAACCTGGGTCTGTTAGTCCATAATCAAACATGATTACCACTAGACCAACACATTTTTTGGATTATATCTTACAAAACCAAATCTATAAACATACGCAACCGATTATTGACCATTTTAATGAGATAAATATGATAATCTCTACAACTTAGCTAACCCTAATCAAACATATAAACCTACATACAAAAAATCACGGTCATTCATAATATACCTTTTCTTAAAACCCTAATATCATAATATACCTTTTCTTAAAACCCTAATATTATTTTTTTATGTGTTAAGATTTTCTTAATTTTGTTCCTTTATGTTTCAGGCTTGCAGCCTTTTATGAAGATTATAATATCAATGATTGTCACAACCAGGTATGTTTATTTTGATAAATGATTAGCTGAGGCAAACAAGTATTCGTCACATATATTATATATTTGTTGATGCATTTTATTTTTTGATGTATTTTTTAAGTTTGTAATTGTTTGATGATATTTTTGATAGCAGGTGGTTGTAAATCAATCAGACGATCATGCAATCATCAAATCAATTGGTCATCTTCTTTGTTTTGTTTTTTTTTTCCATGTGCCTTTTCTTTTTTGCAGGTTAGTTTTAGAGTGTTTATGTTGCATTATAGACTTTCAATACTATCAATGATTGGACTCACAGCCAAAGCAACAATCCATGATATAAGGAAAATAGGTAACACGATTTTCTCAAATCTTTGTGATCATAATGCAATTATTGATTTTTGCAGGTTTCATGTTTTATGTATCCAATCTGTTTATGTAAATTTTTCTATGTTTTTCTTTTCTTTCTTTTTTGTGTGCCGAATCTTCAATTTGAGGGATGGAGGAGAAAATTGCATTCAACAAGTTTTACCTAAATCAATTCAATTATGTAAGTTTAATTGAATACTTGAGGTTTTTTTAGGGCTTCATTTTTTTATCTTCTTTTTTATTATGGGTTTGAGGTTCTTAACCTAATGCAATCTTAAATATTCTAATAAAAACTTGATTATGATGTATGATGATCAGGTGGACGTGGCTAGAGCCACACGTCGAAGGCCCGATGACAACAATCACATTATTATATTGAATCTTATTAATTCAATTTGGCTGTGAATTAGGTAATGGAAGAGGAAGCTATATTGATTGAGAAATAAAGGTGTGTGTTTTTGTATATCCTCTATCGCTACATCAGTTTCCAACTCAAGATCCTGTGATTATAAGTTAGCGTTCGGTTTCTGGGTTTTGGATGTTTTGTTTTGTGTGGTTTCATTGTCTGTGATAGTAAAGGATGAGCCATTGAAATTCAATGCCATATGCCACTTTTATGGCTATTAAGCTCGTGGTTCTTCACCTTCGAAGTTTGATTGTGACTATGCATATGTAAGTTTCCACACTTTAGCCAATGAATGTAAATAATAATGTATGCCTACTTAAAATGTAAACAATTCCAATGTAGGGTTGCAATTTTGGGATATGGTTCAATCGTACAACAATGTCTAGGCGCAAGTAGCTTGCTTCAAGCACATCAATTGGTGGATTTGGATCACATGTTGCTCATTTTCTTAGCTTAAATGGTCTTTTAGACGGAAAACTCGAGGTAAATTGCGTCCAAAACAATCTCAAAAAGGAATTTTTTAGGTAACTTAAACTAATTCCGATTGTGTGATTTATTAAATTTGGCAGCTTAGAGCAATGACACTTCCAGATAAGTATATTGATCATGGTGCACCACAAGATCAACCCGAAGAAGCTGGTCTTTCGTCAAAGCATATATGTTCAACTCTTTTATCACTTTTGGGAAAGCCCAAAGAAGCACTTCAGTACAAGTCAATCATATAGACAAAGAGTAAAACAATCAACAAGCGAAGTAAATCCTCCCTTCTTATTGATTATCATAGAGAGCAAAATGGATGAATGGTACTCGGTTGTGCATAAATATTTATGTCCATCTCTTTTCAGAATGTACTGATATATTACAGAATGGTCAAAAACGCTAGAACAAGCGAAGTAGATCCTCCCTTCGTATTGATTATCATAGAGAGCAAAATGGATGAATGGTACTCGGTTGTGCATAAATATTTCTGTCCAAAAAAAGGTTAGTTAAGACTTTTGAATCTATATGTCTAATACTTATAATAACAGGTTGCGTCTTAGGTGTGAACAAGTATGTTTTTTATGCTCTTTATTGTTCTTTAATATAATGATAATCCACCATGATATCCATGTGGCCACACCGATGATAACAGAGATCAACTAGGGCATGACTTGTGATTATTCTTTGAATGTACTACTTTACGATTAGTACTGAAACTGTTGGTTTGGCCTTTTTTTTCTTTGGCTTGCAGATCATGTTGATGATTCGAAGAGGCGAGAGACCTCCTAACATTCGTGTAGTTTAAACATTACCTGTGTGCTTAGTTGAACGATGAAAACCAAAGTTTATTGTGTATTGTCATGAAAGTCAAAGTGTATGGAACAGGTCTTTTTTTTCAAACTTTTTTAACATTTTTTTGTCTCACTATGGGTTGTTATCAGTATGCTTGTCAAAAAGGCAATCTCTGGGCAATGTACCGGCTGGTCATAATCCAGCGGCAGAAAAAACTATAGCAACTAATTGTAAAACTGAAGGTAACCAACATATATTTGCTATGCTCTTCTAGGTAATGTCTGTTGTTTAGGTATGCGTTTGTAAATCCCAGTAGTCATTTCGGTGTTTGTTTGGCCATTTGTAAACTGTATGAGGGTTAGTATTGCTTCTTTGGTGGAAGTTCTTTAATCCCTCCCCTAAACAACTACTAAGTGCAGACATGGCTTCTGATCTCCATAGGGGATTAATAAGGAGGCGGGGTAAAAATCAAGTAACTGGAGATTATGACGCGTCGGGAATGTCTTCTGGATGTGGCCGCCGGCAGAGAAAAAGGCGATCTGTGGGGCAAGGGACATGGTGGTCTGCAAATCTTGGATGTGTTCGGGAGTACGTGGAAGTCTCGAAGTGCATATATCAAAGGTGAAATAATCATTATTTGCCTCAATTGCGATAAATTTCAAATTGTGTAAAATCAATAACGTTAGCAACAAATCTCGATACCCTTTGATATATAGACAACAACAACAAACACTGAACAATCCCGCCGGAGCAAGGTACGGGGGATGTAGGATGTACTTGTCTGCATCATGATATGTAACAAGGTTAAGAATTGATTACCTAGATTAGTCGCAAAATGGGTGGTTTGGGTTGTGGGTCCAAAGGGATGCAGAATATTTGCTTTATGGGGCTCATAGCATGTCGGGTGGAGTCATATTGGCTTGACCATTAACACTTACTGTCCGAAACTTTTGATTTTTTCTTTTAAATACTTCGCGTGTCAAAGATTTACAGTAAGTTATATTATTTCAGTGATAATCTAATGACTTTTAATGCTTTGGGTGGTTTCAATCATTAAAAACACACTTTGGGTGATGTTCAAAATTTTGGCCCGTTTGAGCTTTTTTATTTTATATATTTGACCCGTTAGAGTTAATATAGTTGGAAACCACCCATAAGTAAGTGGATCAAAATAGCCACCTCACCTCTACTAAATTATCTTTGACTCGAAAGAAATCCTCTTTCCAAAATATTCACTGTGACATTTATACGCTAATAAGGGCTTTATTGTGCAGTCAAATCAATTTTCTCTGTTGTGACTAAGAAATTCATAAATATAGACCAGGTGGAAGTTTTACTTTTATGTACTATCACAGTTTGCATCACAAAACTTATTTTTTTGATGATTGATATAGGCAGGTATGTTCGAATTTGTTGGTTTTATGCAGGTCAATGTAGTCAAAGGCAGTTACCTTGCTATATGAGATGTGAGGAGTTGTGATCCTTATGTTATGCTCACATTGGAAACCATGTAAGCCAAAAAACATTAAGAAATATTGTCTTTTGATGCATAACTATAAGTAGGACACTTTCATGTTGGTGTGAAAATGACAAGATCTCGTGCTTTGGCTGTAAAGAACAACCTCAATCCTGCCTCGCAACACGTTTCTGTTTGGACAGGTTTGTAATGCAGCAGAAACATAGTTGTTTGGACACAAGGTTTCTATGCTGATTTTTACAGTAGAGACGATGTTTAGACAAGTTTATGATGCAGCAGAAATATGGCTGTTTGGACAACAGATTATATGGGTGTTTGGACATGTGATTCTTAGAAATATGGGTGTTTTCAGTAAGTGAGTGTGATATGATGTTATTGTGTTTTGTATTTGTAACTTTTGTGTTTAATGTCTTTTAAGCTGCTACTTATTTAACAAGAGCTTTTTTGGACTTAAGCTATTAGTTTTCTTTATTATATTTACTCTTGCTATGGTTGCAGCACATTGTCATGTTGGATCAAATAACTTCAACTTACTCAGTGGTTGAAGTCATACTATATTTACCCTGGTATGATATCTTATGTTCATCTCTTAAGGTTGTATTACAGTTTCATGTTGGCTCTCTCTTAAAGTTATATATAGTTGAATTTACATGATGTTATAAGTGACACCCACCTAAAAAAACAATAGCCTCAGCAATTAAAGTGTGGCATGAAAGAAAATCTTTACATGCTGACACCAAACAAAGAGGTTTTGGTTAACATGAAACAAGGTTAGACTTGCCCTATTGTAAATTTTGAACTTTCAATTGATTTTTATTCTTTAAACCGAATCAAACAGCAATCCATATTAAGATTTCTTGGGTATTGGATCTTTCTCAGTTGATCACGTCTCATGCAACCAATATGTTGATAGATGGGTTAAGGGGGTTTTTAGTTGAGAATGCTGTTGAGAAGGGATCTCTCTCTTCGAGCCAAAACAGCAGCCGGTCCACGTTAACCGGATACCACTATTACCCCAAAATATGGGGATAATGGAGTTCGAGTCAGAAGCGTAGCGTGGACATCAATGGATAATTCATGTGATGTCTCTCTCTGAAGGACTTATGTTCAAGCCATACCCTGGACCTGGATACACGACCCAAGTCCCGGTTCTCTACCTTGATAAGCGTCAGTGTTTGGTAACTCATTGCGTATGTGTAAATGGATAGCCCCATGTTCGTACCTTACAGTAATATGGATTTTTGTGTGTTTGTAGATATTTAAGGCTTAAATTTATAATATAATT
This sequence comes from Artemisia tridentata subsp. tridentata, assembly GCA_021014915.2. Taxonomy (NCBI): domain Eukaryota; kingdom Viridiplantae; phylum Streptophyta; class Magnoliopsida; order Asterales; family Asteraceae; genus Artemisia; species Artemisia tridentata. The sequence continues at coordinate 61,495,450 of CP139502.1, read as the reverse complement.
ATTGATAATATTCCTTTTTTCAGGAAGGGGAATTAGTAAAAGAAATAGCTCTATATCAAGGCAGCCAAGTTATTCTCAAAAAGGTAAGTAAAACTTCAGCAGTTGCTCAACTAGACTCATCTCCCTATTCTTGTGTGTGTATCCAAGTGAGTAAGATCATTTGGTTATGGAAGCCTTTACTGGTCAATACATAGAAGTTTATATCTATGTAATTTAGATAATCATTGTCGCTGGATTCAAGTGATATGAAGTGAAGTCATAGTATATCACTGCTTTTGCTTTTTTAAAAATTTGACTTAAACTTACATCTCCCTTTCACATAAAGTGATAGTTTATTAGTCCTCCTGTTTTATTCATGCAGAAAATAGTTGTTTATAATATAAGCCATATATGTTCCACTACATTCCTTTATTTGTGTATAAGATACCAGCATATGACATGTAGCTTTTTAAATATAAAAATAGGAGGTCCCTTACTAAGAAACACATTTTTACTTTGATACAAGGAGATGATGACATGTAACTTTTTAAAGATAAATTTAGTGGCTCCCTTACTAAGAAACACATTTTTACTTTGATACAAGGAGATGATGACATGTAGCCTTTTAAAGATAAATTTAGCGGCTCCCTTACTAAGAAACACATTTTTACTTTGATACAAGGATATGATGTAATTGTGGATGTTGGATTGTATAGAAAGTCAGATGCTCCTGAATCTACAGACTACCTATATTTTATTATTTTTATGTAGGAGTATCAAACTGTCACCGAAAGATAATGAGTTGGTGGCATCTTGGGTTTCCTAATAGCATCAACATGCCAATATTTTCTCTGCAACTTTTCTTCAAATTGACACAAAGATGCTTTCCCAGACCGTATCACTACTTCTTTGGGTCTCCAAACGGTGTCAAAGAACGGATTTGTCTTGGGACTAAGGGTCTACTATACGTGCATGTGTCAAGAGTCAAGAGCAAGAAAGGATTGAATGTTCTTTGTTGCAACGCAGACGGCAACTACTCAGACTTGACAACAAACGTCGTTTATGAAGTTTTTTTTCGTGTTTTAATAGGCAACTTACTAACCAAATATATATTTGTTATGCTATTTTGGGTAATATCTGCTATTTGAGTATGTGTGTAAATCCCAGTAATAATTTCGGTATTTGTTTTTGATCATTTGTGGAACTATTTGTATGTAAAATAAAGCTAGACAAAAATGTGTAGCCAACTCCACCCATTTTGACCTGATTGTATGACGTGGGTTGAATTACTTTTTGAAACGTTAATGACACTCTTTCTAAACTATGTTCAAGTCACAGCTTGCACAGATGGCGGCGATTAGTGAACTTGCTAAGAGCATAACGGTTTTCACCACCACCGATAAAGGTACAGGGCTGTTTGGTGTATACGCTACTACGATGGTGTGTGTTGGTTTGTATTCACCTTTTTTGTGGAAAAAATATAGCATTATCTATTTATGTATTTTTGTTTGCATTTTCTATAGATTATAATTAAGAATGTTAGTCCATTTGTAACCTCGCAACGAGGTCAAGTATTTCCCTTTCTTTAAGAATTCACTTCATACTATTTTTTATATTGATTCATGTCATCAAGGTGATTTTTCTTTGTTTTGAATAAAGGCTTTTTTGACTGAATTTCAGCATCTTTAGACGAAAATGTAACATAGAAAATTGGTCAAGTTAAAGACACGGGTCAGACGGGTCATTCCACTCAACAAACACGGGTCAGACGGGTCATCCCACTCAACAAACACGGGTCATAATATATTGTGAGATACTTTCTTTCTTTTACTTATTACCGGTATATATATGTGCACAACGATTAGTTGAATCAATTGATCGAAACAGAATTGAAATTCATGTAGAAAATGATAAGGAAATGAAGCTTTTAATGAATATTAATGGTGTAATTTTGTCGACATAATCAGTATACGATCAATTATTTAATTTTCAGAATTAATTTTCAGAATGGCTGCAGCAGCATTTAATGGATGTATTGGTACTATCAAGTCTCACGGGTACATCAACAATTCTGCACTTCATGTCAAGTTAAAGACACGGGTCAGACGGGTCATTCCACTCAACAAACACGGGTCAGACGGGTCATCCCACTCAACAAACACGGGTCATAATATATTGTGAGATACTTTCTTTCTTTTACTTATTACCGGTATATATATGTGCACAACGATTAGTTGAATCAATTGATCGAAACAGAATTGAAATTCATGTAGAAAATGATAAGGAAATGAAGCTTTTAATGAATATTAATGGTGTAATTTTGTCGACATAATCAGTATACGATCAATTATTTAATTTTCAGAATTAATTTTCAGAATGGCTGCAGCAGCATTTAATGGATGTATTGGTACTATCAAGTCTCACGGGTACATCAACAATTCTGCACTTCATCAAGAAGTCGGAAATAGTTCTCTGCGGTTGATCTCAAACGGTTTCAAGATTGATCTTGGAGTGTCACGAAATGATCGTTGTAGAAAGAGGGGTGCAGTGGTTATTCAAGCATCTTCTTTTCAGACCACAACTATAGTTTCAGATCAAGTGTCGACTCCATTAAACACCAAAGTGGACTCACCTAGAAAACAAGTATGGTATCTCCTTTAGTTAACGAGGCATTTGGCATTTTGATTCTTCGAACACATTATTACATCAGTAAGACTTGAGGTCGCACTAATCAGTTGCTAATGTTTGTATATACATTCTGTGCGTTTGCGTTTTAACCTTCTTTATGTAACTTTTGTAGCATGTGTTTTTTTATTAAAAAAAATCAGAGGAAGTTGCGTTGATATTGATTAGGCATGCCGAGTTCACATAAATATCATGCGCTCCGCTGAATAGGCTGCTCGGAAACCGGTGTACATTTTTTGATCCAGGTACGCAATTTGAATTTTTAATCACAACTGCGATTTCTCCAATCATTCTGACACCTTCCAGGTCCACATTGATAACTTCTTTATACAAAAAGGGGGTGCGCCTCTCATGTTACATGGCTGTAGATTCTCAACAGCTTGGTGATATGATGCTTCAGCTGTATGCTATTTGGCTTATGCCAGTCCATATTACGGTAGCGTTGGTTATTCTATACAATTACCTTGGTGTTCCTTCATTGGTGGCTTTGGTCGGGATCTTGGCCGTTTTATTATATGTTATTTTGGGTACTAATTCTTGTGTATCACTTTGTAACTTTTTTATTTTTTTTTTATATATATTTTTTATTTTTTTATTTTTTTTATAATAATTATATTCGATAAACATTGTTTTGTTTTCATTCTTAATGCATTCAATAAATACTTTGGTATGTTTATAACTTATTTTCATTAACTTAATATTTCCAACGATATTCATAAGGCTCGCCCACCCATCGGACGGGCTATGCTACTACAAATGTTGTTTATAAAGAAGCGTTATTCCGCATTTGAGTTTAAATCACATATTGCAAAGAACATTGTAACAAACACAAACAATTTGACAAAAAGTGGTACTATTCTTTTAAAAATATTTGTATAATAAACAAATTTTTAACACCAAAATTTAGCTAAACAAAAAAAATATAAACGATAATTATAAGTCATGCCCGCCCATTGGGCGGGCTTTGAAGTCTAGTATATATATATATATATATATATATATATATATATATATATATATATATATATATATATATATATATATATATATATATATATATGTGTGCGCATGTAAACATACACTTATAATTCTTAATTTATCATATCGTACACACACGAAATTTGTTAAAATGCAAACACAAATATAACCTTCTCGGTCATACAACCAAGTCGTGCCATTATTAGTCCTTTCGAAATCCTTAGACATCCTTAAGCCAAAAATCTTTGTTCTTGTAATTCGTGCGTATTCTCAACGAGCCAATGTCTTCTTATAACACGGAAAAGACTTTTGAAACTTAACTGCTGCCACACCAGCAAAAATAAATTTTTCTGATGAAATTAAACTTTGTAAAAATTCTTAAATTCAATTCGTGAACTAAAGTAAAACTTATTAATCTAGGTCGCGTGTTGGTGCCGAATACTGTCTGAACTGCTGTATCACTTGATCACTACTTGATAAGGTGAGTTTATAGCCCCACTTTACTTATGGTTATTTTACTTATATGGGGTGAGAAACATGCAAAACATTTTCTGGACCACTACAGACATTTACTTTATCAAAACTATTGTGTAGTTAGCCTAAGCCCCTGAACCCACTGTTATGCCCACTTTCATGAACCGTCAGTTCCCATTGGGAAGCGCGATTGCTATAAATAGATCTATTGGGGTGACTCCCCCGTTCGGTTGACCAGACAGGTCAATGCGAGCGTATACAAAGTTGGACTACGAGTGTATGTGGAACGTTTTGGTTATAGTTCGATTGAGATATTTATGTATTGAATGTGTTTAGCATGCGGAATCTACTACAACACACTTTAAAAGAACACAAGGTGGTGAGTTTAAGTAAACGTGTGAATGCAATGAACAAAGAACACAACTTTGGTTAGAACAAAACGATTCAATATTATTGATGAAATAATACGGATGATCTAAATATCACCGGGATTACAAAGTAATCTTGAATCTAAGATTGTAAAAAGGATTTGTGATTCGAAGTAACTAAGTTACTTGATAGATAGTTGGTTCGTTGGTTATTTAGTTGTTTTTGATGCCTGCATGAAGAAGTGACTAAGATATCCTTTAATAAGATAAGGATATCTTATTACATGTTGTCAAGTAGATGAATATAATACTATACTTTGACTATATTGGCGCCTACAATTAAATACAACTACCCATGTACACTCTGATATATTCTTCTGTCACCACAGAAGACTAATCTACTTCTACATAACGTATAACAATGTACAAAGACTAATAATTCAACTAAATATCTATTACAAAATATCTAATAGACTTGACATAAGCTTGGCAGGCTCTTCATTAGCTAGCAGTACCTTCTACCCAGAAGGTACTGGTAGAACATCTTTGTTCACTACAAAATCAACTAGCAGGCTCTTCTCATCATTGGCAGGCTCTTTGACTTTGATCATTTTATTCCCAACAATCCTCCCCTAAACTTGTTATTTCCATTAAAATACACAAGTTTCTGATGAATAAAATACATAACTTGAGGATTTGAGAACTCTTTCCAAAAACCTTACTTTCTATCCTTCCTTTTTCTTTCATATTGCTCAGATATGCTCCTCAGCAAACTCTGAACAATCTCTGAGTTTTCTTCATCCTTGTCACACCTTAATCTTTTGGAGATCATAGCTTTAAGCACTTCATAGCTAAGAGGATACTCTTTCTCAGCTAACATAAAAAGTTCTATCCCACTCTGTGTGAAAAGATGATGAGTATGGCTATGACTTAGAAATTCCCAAGTTGTTGAAGGATCATAATAGGGAAATTTCCAATGAACATCTTTGGGATCAGGATCGAACATCCTATTGAATTCCACCCAAAGCTCTTGTTCCTTAGCATCTGTACTAGAATTTGTGGCTAACCTAATCTGCACTAGATTCCACAATTCTTCCAAATCTGCTCTATCAGATGCTCTAACTAAATTTTCAAAATTCTTGAAGATAGCAGACTGTCCCCCAACCCTTAATATTTTCCATGACTTACCAAATCTATCATGGTGTATTTCCCAATCAATTATAGGGTGTCTAGACCTAATTGGATCAGCATGAATGATAGTAGGTAAAGTAATCAACATTTTACTTACTTGCCCTTGATCCAATTTTGCTACTTCTTTCTTCTGAGCATCTTCCTTCTTCTTTGAGGGGTGTACATCAGATGGAACATTATAGTAAAGATTCTTGTAGGCTTGAAGATATAAAAAGAAGATTTCATCAGCAGATTTCTTCTTAAGTTGATAATCAGTCCAATTTGCCTGATTCTTCAAAAATTTCTTCATAAAGATTGTTTGATCTTTGTTAGTTTTGCCCACTTTAAAACCTCTCTTCTGACTTTCCTTCATCTTCTCAAAAATGTCAGCCAAAGCTGCTTCTTTGTATTTCTTGTTGATGAAAGATTCAAGTGCTTCAGTCTTCTCATCAGAATTGAGTGTCTTGTCATTCACTATATTTGCTGCATGACCTTTCACAATTGGATCATTGTTGATAATCCATAACATCTGTGCATCAAAGGTCTCTTGAGCAATTTGAGTATCAAGAAGAGCTTGAGCAGCTTCTTCAGCTTCTTTCTGCTCTTTCATTTCTTCAAGCATTCTTGAAGCTTCTCTAGCTTTTAGCTCTTCTTCTTGAACTCTTTTGGCCTCTTCTTCTCCTAAAGCCATCTGAATTTGCTGAGTTCTTTTCAACTTCTTGGACTTTGGCTCATCTTCAATTAGAATACCTTTGCCCTTATCCTTTGGAGTTTGATCTTGTGATGGAGCAGAGGATTGCTCATCAGCAACTAGAATCCTCTTTCTCTTGTACACTCTCTCAGCAGACCCTTTATACCCCATAGCCAATAGCCTTTCTCTCCTAGCAGACTCTTCTTCTGCCCTAGCAGGCTCTTGCTCTGGCCTAGCAGGCTCTTGCCCTGCTCCAACAGGCTCTTCATCATAAACTTGAGTTCCATCATGGAATTCAAATTGAGCCTGTTCCTCCTCTTCTTCCTCATCTTCAGACCTATCCTTCCTCCCCTTTTTGGAAGAGTGATCTATCCTATCAGCATCTGACTGTGAAGAACTAGATAAAACAACCTTTGCAGACTTTCTACCTTTTAACTTCTTCACTTCACCCTCCAATCTCTTAACCCTCTTAACCAATTTGATGTTGATCTTAGAAAACTTTTCATTTTGACTTTTAAGAGCTTTCTCTAAGAACTTCACCTTGTCTTTCAACTCTTGCATTGTCTGAGGTGATTGGGTTTGTGATATATGATGTGGGGATGGTGGTGGTGTTGCTGATGGTACTGGAGATGGTGTTGGTGATTTTTGTTGTGTTTGTGAAATGAAACCATGTGAAGAACTAGATGATGGTGTATCAGCAGATGGTGTTGGCTCTTCTGGATGTTGTGGTACCATTTCATCAAAAAGTGGAACTTCCTCCCCTCTAAAACCAATTCTCATATTTGAAAATACTTTTTGAGAAAGTTTTGGTGTTTCATAAACTGAGTCTGTGGGAAGCAACACATGTTTTAATTTTCCAATGATGCATCCAATGAATCTTGGATACATCAAAAATTTTGTTTTACTATTCACATTGTTTATCAATCCTTCAAAAATATATTTAGAAAAATTGTATTTTCTGTTTGTAGCTAAGCAAATGAGAGCAGAAGCCATGTTGCCACTAAATTGCTCCCAAGAGGTTTTCTTCTGGCTCAAACAGTGAAGGATTGTGTGAATCAAAAATCTCCATTGTGGAGTAAGATGCTTTTTCAGAAAAGTGAGTTTGTTGAACTCAGCATGATACCCCATTCTTGTTAAATTTTCAAAAATTTCAGTATCTGGTAACTGATTAATACCATCAGAATCATCCAAATGAAGATGTCTTCTTATGGATGACTCAGTAAGAGTCAAATGTTTACCATCCACTTTGGCTTTTATTCTTTGTTCCCCATTTTCAGAAGTTTTAATTTTAGCAGATTCCCAAAATTGTAAAATTTGTTTTTCATAAATAGTGGGATTGACTAGCAAAGCAAACCTGATGTAGGAGTTGTTTAAAAAGTCCACTACTTGATGAAATGAGGCATTATCCTCTGACTTCTCCAAAAATGCTAACTGATTGTGACGTTGAACAAAGTTTAGATCAATTGTGGAAGCCATAATGAAAATTTTGAATATGATGGTGGGATTGTTTGATAGTACTGGTAGAAGATGAAAGATGTATGTGAATTATGATAATGACTGATGAAAGAAGATATGAGAGAATTACTTTTAACCGACAATAATAAAGATTATAAAAAGAAATTGAAAAGGCGGTTAAAAAGATCTTTTATATGTGAAATATAATATAATATAATCATCAGTAATTTACATAACTACCCCAACGGCTAATTTTAACTACCAGGCCTAAAGGCTAAAACTTTTTCTGACAGGCTCAACGGCTATCTAGCAGTACCTTTGTACTCTAGCAGTACCATTTTTGTACTAGCAGTACCTTTTAAAGTTTTATAAAAATCCCTTATAGTTTTTAGCAAACTACCAGCTATCAACGGATTTGAGTTGTCTTTACCAAAAGCCGTTTGCTTAAGGACTAGTTAACTATTTACAATTAAGTATGGTTAGTTAACAACCATATAGTTTTTGGTAAACTATCAACCATCAACGGATTTGATTTGTCTTTACCAAAAGCCGTTTGCTTAAGGACTAGTCAACTCTTAAGTTTGTAAAAACTTGGTGAGATGAATACCAAAAGCCATGATGGCCCAAAAGATGGTGCAATTTCCTTGGATGGAGGAAATTTAAATCAGGCAATGATGCTGTGTATCTTGGATGATTGGCTCAACAAGTGAAATCATCTAATAGCATGCCTTTGAGTTGAAAACATTTCTTAGTTTGATCTAGATAGAACTTTCTCCTTGAGAAATGCTTCATCCCTTCTAGATATGTGATCTAACTATCTCTTTTTCAACTCTGCATCATCTTGTATGCTCTTGTCTTTTCTTTCATCAATTGGTCTTTCTTCCATTCTGGGCTATAAATTCCTGAAATGAATAAAACTTTTGTTGCCCCTTTTGTTTGAAAGAACTCTTGTTTTGTTATCAACCTGAAATGTGTTAGTTGCAAACCAAAAGAACAAAGTGTAGAACACTTGATCTATATAATTGTAAACATTCAAGCATTTATATGAACAAAACATAGCAATTTTGTATCAGCAGGACCAATTATGAACTAACAGGACCTTTTGACTAACTAGCAGTACCATGTTAAAAATGCAATACCAGTTAATTTTATGAACAAAAACATATGATTTTCAAAGATTTATCATTCCAATACCTCCTACAAGATATTTGAATCTACCTAAATCAAAAGCTTTGGTGAGAAGGTCTGCATAATTCTTTTCAGAATCAATTTTAACAACTTGAATTAACCTTTTCTCATTGCAATCCCTTATGAAATGATGTCTGATTTCAATATGTTTTGTTTTTGAGTGTTGAACTGGGTTTTTAATGATACAAATAGTACTGCTATTGTCAATATAAATAATGGTGTTAAGAAAATTGTACCCATAGTCAAGCATTTGATTTTGGATCCAAAGAACTTGCCCACAACAACTTGCACCAGCAACATATTCTGCTTCAGTTGTAGAGTTGGCCACCATTGTTTGTTTCTTGCATTGCCAAGAGATTAGTCTGCAACCAAGAAATTGACATCCACCAGTTGTGGATTTTCTGTCTAGAGTTGCACCAGCATAGTCACTATCCGAATAAGCCACCAATTCAAAAGATGATTCCCTTGGATACCAAAGACCCAACCTAGGTTGACCCTTAAGATATCTAAAGATTCTTTTGACTGCTGTGAGATGAGAGATTTTGGGATGTATTTGAAACCTTGCACACACACATACTGAGAACATGATATCTGGTCTTGATGATGTAAGATACATCAAAGATCCAATCATAGACCTATAATTGTGCAAATCCATATCTTCTCCTTCAGCATCCTTGAGTAGCCCTTTGTCTGGATCCATTGGTGTACTTGCAACCTTAGAATCAGCAAAATTGAATTTCCTTAAGATCTCTGCTACATACTTATCTTGGCTGATAAATATGCCTTCTTTGGATTGTTTCACTTGGAGACCTAAAAAGAAAGTAAGTTCCCCCATGGAACTCATTTCAAACTTACTGTGCATAAGTTTTTCAAATTCTACACACAAGCCTTGGTTTGTTGATCCAAAGATTATGTCATCAACATAAATCTGCACTAACAAGATGTCTTTCTTTGTCCTTTTGATGAACAAAGTTGGATCAATCCTGCCTCTTTGGAATCCACTTTCTAGTAGAAAACAAGCCAATGTTTCATACCATGCCCTTGGAGCTTGATGTAGGCCATACAAAGCCTTGGTAACCTTGTAAACTTTATCTGGATACTCAGCATCAATGAAGCCTGGAGGTTGAGATACATATACTGGTTCTTCAATTTCACCATACAAAAATGCACTCTTAACATCCATTTGATAGACAGTGAAGCCTATGAATGAAGCATAGGCTAAGAAAAGCCTAATTGCTTCAAGTCTTGCAACTGGAGCAAATACTTCTTCATAATCTACCCCTTCCTCTTGAGTATATCCTTGTGCTACCAATCTAGCCTTGTTCCTGATCACTATACCCCTTTCATCCTTCTTGTTTCTGAACACCCATTTGGTTCCAATTGCCCTATGACCTCTGGGCAAATCAACCAATATCCAAACCTTCTGAATCTTGAATTGGAGAAGCTCTTCTTGCATAGCTTCCACCCAACTTGCATCATCTAAAGCTTTGTTTATGTTCTTGGGTTCAGCCTGAGATAGAAAACATGAAAACAGGCATATATTGGAATTATCATTAGTCTTTTCTTCATAAATAGAGGAGATTAACCCTTCTTCATCTGAGGATAAGACTTGAGATAAACCAACTTGAGATCTTGTTCTAACACCAGAAGTTATGCTTCCAATCACATCATCAGTTGAGTGATCTTTGAGAATTCTAGTGTTTGGTGTTTTAGGAACTTCATATGTAGTTGGAAGATTGCTAATCCCAACCTCTTCTTGAAAAGAATCATCTATTTGAACATTCAATGGCTCAGCAGTACCAATACTTGTACTAGCAGGACCATCTGAAGAACTGGCAGTACCATTGTCATTAGCACCACTTTCTTGATTCTCTTGATTCTGAGTTCCTTGATCTTCTTCACTGCCTTCATTTCTTGTGTTTGAAGGTCCTTCTTGACTTGAAGATAGATCCATACTTTTCCAAATTGGCATCCAGATGAAATCTTGATCTTTAGGAGCTTCAACATTTTCTTTAGAACCTGCATTATCATTAGCATGTGTACCTGAAACAGGCACATAATTCATAGATTCTGAAAGCCTATCAACATCAAACATCCAATCTGGTCCAACTCCTTTCACATTTGCTAGTTTCTCTTGAAACTCTATGTGAAGATTCTCTTCTACTAGCCTAGTGCAAGTGTTAAACACTCTATAGGCCTTACTCTGCAAGGAATACCCTATCAAAAAGCCAACATCTGCTTTTCCATCAAATTTGCCTAAATGATCTTTGGTATTGAGAATAGTAACATGACAACCAAAAGGTCTCATAAAACTTAAAGATGGTTTTCTACCAAAGAAAAGTTCATAAGGTGTTTTTCTATGTGGTTTTGTCACAAGAACCCTGTTTTGTACATAACAAGCAGTACCAACTGCTTCAGCCCAAAATGAAATAGGCAACTTAGAGTCTACTAACATAGTTCTAGCAGCCTCTATAAGTGTTCTATTCTTTCTTTCTGCTACTCCATTTTGCTGAGGTGTTCTGGCTACACTAAACTCTCTTTTTATGCCTTTTTCCTTGCAAAAGTCATCCATAACTCTATTCTTGAACTCTGTCCCATTGTCACACCTGATGATTTTGACTTTCTTATCAGATTGGTTTTCTACCTCAGTGATATAGGTTTTAAGTATCTCACTAGTTTCATGTTTAGATCTTAAGAAGAAAACCCATGAAAATCTGCTATAGTCATCAGTAACAACCAGACAATATTTCTTTCCATTCAAGCTGCACACATTAGTAGGACCAAAGAGATCCATATGAAGCATATGTAAAGCCTGAGAAATAGAGTTTTGGGTCTTGGGCTTACAAGAAGCTCTATGTTGTTTGCCTTTTAGACAGTCAACACAAGTTTGGTCGTTTTGGAAAATCTTTTTGGGTAAACCTCTTACTAAATCATATTTTGCAATAGTGTTGATTGTTTTAAAGTTTACATGACCAAGCCTTCTATGCCAAATCATAGATTCATCCAATGAGGCCTTTGCTACTAAACAAGTTAAACCTTCCTTGGGATCAATGTTCTTTAAATTGACAACATACATATTGTTCCTTTTTGGAATTTTAAGAAGGATCTGACTCTCATCAGGCATCTTAAAATCAGAAGAAAGAACCATACATTCATTGTCAGTAAATAGAACATTGTTCTTTTTGTCACACATTTGTGAGACACTAAGAAGATTAAACTGAAGTTCTTTCACAAAATACACATTTTCAAAATCTATTTTACTGGTTTTGATAGTACCTTTACCAGTGATCTTTCCTTTTATTCCTCCCCCAAAGGTAACATATCCTCCATCAAAAGTTTTGAAGTCTGAGAGGAATGACATGTTGCCTGTCATGTGCCTTGAACACCCACTATCAACATATCCTTGATCTTCAATATCAGTTGAATGTTCCTGCACATGAATAAACATATTAGTTTCCTTGGGGTACCCAAGCCATGACAGACTTGGGTTTGCCTCTTGCATCAATGAAGTCAAACCTTTTCAGGATTGTTGATGCACCTTTAGATTGGATTGGTTTCCAAATCCAACATGCTGAGGACTTAACAGCACTTTCCCTTTTAATCCATTGTGTGGTCTTTGGTCTATCAGTACCAATTTTGGCAATACCAATTTTGGCAGTACCATGTGGTCTAGCAGGACCTTTTGGTCTAGCAGGACCTTTGGTTTTTGGACTCCAAACTTTTGTTTTGACCACATTTATCTTTTGAATAGGATTCTTCTCAACTTTTGGTACAGATTTATAAGTGTTTCTTGTACCCTTATCAGTTGGTTTTGCAATAACAGGCTTATCTTGTCTAACAGTATGTTTAACATTTGTGGTGTTAGACTTAACAAAACTTTTTCTGGGGTGAGTAACATTTGTTTTAGCTTTTGATTTACTCCCAGAAACCCATTTATTACAATAAGCATGAAGATGATTAAAGCTACCACAATAATAACAAGCTTTGTTAAACAAAACAAAGTCATCACCTAATTGTTGTGATTTAAGGTTGTTCCAATTTCTTTGGCTTCCCCTAGGTTTGTTATTACATTTTTCACAACTTTCAACTGTCTTCAAAACAGTTTTGGCCTTAGCTTTAATTTCTACTTTCTTAGGACTGGTTGGTCCTGCTTTGATTCCTTTCTTAGGAATTGTTTCATCTTCATCATCATCAGATACCCAATCCTCAATAATCAGGACATCTGGTCTCTTCTCAGTGAGCACCTTGGAGAGTGAGACATTCTTAGCACTCTCAGAAGGTTCACTTATCACTACAGGTTTAGCTAATGGTTTTGCAACAAATTCATGTAAACCTGATGCAGCAAGATCACTACCTTGTGGACAAGGAATTCCTCTATAAGGAGGTGGACATTTGTTGTATCCTATCCCTGATTTTATCCTCTTATTCATCTGATTCTCTACTATACTCCTAGTACACTCAGAAGCATTTTCCAATTTAGTAACAGTCAGTTGAATATTGTCTCTAGCTAATGTCACTTTAGTGCACTCATTTCTTACCATTTCTATTTCTTTATCTTTCAAAAATATTTGTCTATGAAGAGCATTTTTAGCATCAGTAAAGGAAAGTTCATTTTCTCTATAGTGAGTGATTTGTTTTTCTAGCTTGGATATACCACACTTATGGTCAAATAGAGCTTGATTGGTTTTTCTTTCTACTATTGTGAGTTCATCAAAGCATTTTCTTAAAGTTTGCAATTCTTTAAATGCTTCACATGTATTTGAACATTTAGAAATTATTACCTCAGGAGTGGAGAATGCCATCAAAGCCAATTCATCAGAAGTTGACTCATCTTCACCCATGAAACTCCAATCAAAACCCATGCCATCTATAGCAACCATTGCCTTTGGCTCAGCAACTTCAACAACCTTACTCTTGCTTTCAAAGCTTCCTTTCTTCTCAAAGCTTCCTTGGTTTCTGTTGTCAAACCCTCTACCTCTGTCATCCTGCCTCTTAGGTCTTCTACACTCTCTAGAGTAATGACCTTTCATGTGGCAGTTGTAACACTCCACCTTTGACTTATCATAGCCAGCAGGCTCACTTCCATCTATCAGTATCTTCTTGCCAGTCCTCATCATCAACTGCTTAGCTCTAATGCTTAAAAGTGAAAGTTGCCACTTTAAGTCCATTACTTCAAGATCATCAGGATGAATCTCTTGAAGGTCTTCAAATGTTAATACAGACCCATTGTGTTGAGATGTAAGAAAAGCACACCCAATTGTTTCATCCAAAATGGACTTGGTGCTACTAGAAGTACTAGCAGTACCAAAGGTTGTGTTAGCAGTACCTTCTTCTCTGCCACCTTTGTCTTCATGATCAACCTTTGAGATGTTTGGGGATGAAACAAATGCCATATTTCCTGAGCTTGACCCAGTAGTCTTCTTTACTTCATGTTCTACAATCTTGAAATTGTTGTAGAGATCATTGAGACTCATCTGGTCAATATCTGACTTGTTCTTCCATACAATGACATGCATAGACCATTCTGAAGGTAAACTCCTAAGAAATTTAGAGTTTAGGTCTTCTTGAGTTATCATCACTTCATGGATGGCTAACTGACTTGCAAGCTTCTGAAGTCTATTGAACATACTGTCCAAAGACTCATTGGTTGTGGCTGTGAAGTTCTCAAATTGTTGTTTGAGAAGTGTTTTCTGTGTTTTCTTGGTAGCATCATTACCACCAAACCTAGCCACAATAGCTTCAAAGAGGGTTTTGGCATCTTTGTATTTGTTAAAAATCAGAAGTTGATCATTTGGAATAGTCATCAGTAACATACTCCTTGCCTTGAGATCATTTTTCTTCTGAATTCTTTCATCTGCATTTGATGGTTGGTTTTGTATTGTTGTTACAAGAGCATCATTTACTGTTGATGTGGTGATTTGGGGTTTAAATGAATTGCCTTGTTCAATAATCTCCCAAAGTGCATAGTCCTGCACTTGAAAGTATTGTTCAACCCTGAGTCGCCACATTTCAAACTCATTTTGTTTCAGTAATGGAAGTTTAGCTGCAACATTTGTCTGAATATGTTCAACATCCATTTTTCTTTTAAATTAGTAAATATCAAGCCTAGCTCTGATACCACTTGTGGAACGTTTTGGTTATAGTTCGATTGAGATATTTATGTATTGAATGTGTTTAGCATGCGGAATCTACTACAACACACTTTAAAAGAACACAAGGTGGTGAGTTTAAGTAAACGTGTGAATGCAATGAACAAAGAACACAACTTTGGTTAGAACAAAACGATTCAATATTATTGATGAAATAATACGGATGATCTAAATATCACCGGGATTACAAAGTAATCTTGAATCTAAGATTGTAAAAAGGATTTGTGATTCGAAGTAACTAAGTTACTTGATAGATAGTTGGTTCGTTGGTTATTTAGTTGTTTTTGATGCCTGCATGAAGAAGTGACTAAGATATCCTTTAATAAGATAAGGATATCTTATTACATGTTGTCAAGTAGATGAATATAATACTATACTTTGACTATATTGGCGCCTACAATTAAATACAACTACCCATGTACACTCTGATATATTCTTCTGTCACCACAGAAAACTAATCTACTTCTACATAACGTATAACAATGTACAAAGACTAATAATTCAACTAAATATCTATTACAAAATATCTAATAGACTTGACATAAGCTTGGCAGGCTCTTCATTAGCTAGCAGTACCTTCTACCCAGAAGGTACTGGTAGAACATCTTTGTTCACTACAAAATCAACTAGCAGGCTCTTCTCATCATTGGCAGGCTCTTTGACTTTGATCATTTTATTCCCAACTACGAGTGTATTGGGTTAAACACTCGCTATGGGCCCCTGATTATTATTTATGTGCTACACTGTAGCGCACTGAACTGTCGAGCTTCGGTTGCATGAACTTAGTGCTAGCGTAATAGACTATTTCTATATGACATTTTATACGTTGAAATGTTCATATACAAAACTCATGGTCCAAATTAACAATTTTACTGCTTATAAACCTATGAACTCACCAGCTTTTAGCTGACCTTTAAGCATGTTTTTCTCAGGTGTTTGAAGGAATATTGATTATCAAGGCAGAGGCAAGGCAAGGGTCATAGATCCTGATTTGATGTACTGTGGCTTTATAAATTGACTTGTTTTTGTCTGGGACAACTAAACTATGGGCCTTATATTTCTGAAATTAAATGATGTTGTAAACTTATTTATCTATGGTGAAATACATTCAAAACGGAGTATGTATTCCGTTCTTTGTTACCTTGTGTTGTGATCTCCAATTTTAGTAGCACCCCCTAACCCGTATGCTTCCGCTAATCCAGATTTTTGGGGGTGTTACAAGTATTAAGCAAACCGTCGGTGGAAGTAACGGAGGTCAATGCAATATTAGAAGAAGAAGTGGACAATTGGATGACTCCGATTGTAAAATGTCTTAAGGAGGGGATATGGCCGGACGACAAGAATGAATCTAGAGCCCTCCGTATGAAAATCAGTGAATACACCATGGAAGGGGATGTACTCTTCAAGAAGTCTTATCTGATGCCTATGTTACGATGTGTCGGCCCTCTACAAGCCAATTATGTCATTCGGAAATTACACATCGGGGCGTACGGGATGCACTCCGGCCCACGCTTGGTGGTAGCAAAAGCTATCCGGCAGGGATACTATTGGCCAACCATGCATCGAGATGCAAGGGAGGAAATACAACGGTGTGACTCTTGCCAGATACATGCTCCGATGCCTAAGTTTCCCAAAAGTCTCATGACATCCATCATGGCGCCATGGTCGTTCTATCAATGGGGAATGGATGTCCTCGACCATCTTCCGGCGGCACCAGGAAAGGTTCAATATGTCATAGTCGCGATTGATTACTTCACGAAATGGATCGAAGCAAAACCCTTGGCCAAAACCACAGGAAAAGAAGTCATCAAGTTTGTATGGAACAATATAGTGTGCCGGTTCGGCCTCCCGGCCGTCATCGTCACGGATAATGGGACGAACTTTGTAAAGGATCCATTCAAAACTTGGTGTGAAAAGTTGAAGATAAGACAGATAAATACGGCAGTGGCGCACGCATAGGCTAACGGGCTAGTGGAAAGGGCGAACAAAAGTTTGATGAATGGAATAAAGACACGCTTAGGGAGAGAAAGGGTTGGCTGGGTGGACGAACTCCCTAACGTTCTGTGGGCTCACCGAACATCCCTAAAGACGAGTAATGGGGAAACGCTATTCAGTCTTACGTATTTGAGCGAAGCGGTGATCCCAGCGGAGATTGGAATGCCAACGCACAGGACCATGATGGTTCAGGAAGGGATGAATGAAGAGGAAATGCGTCTAAACTTAGATCTATTGCAAGAAAGGCGGGAAGCAGCGGCCATTAGGGAAGAAAAGTACAAGTCTAAGATGGAACAGTATTACAATAAGAGAGTCCGTCCGATGTCCTTCAAGGTCAGATAGTTTGTGTACCGAAAGAACGAAGCTAGTAGAGTGGAGAATTTAGGAAAGTTAGGACCCACTTGGGAGGGTCCGTACCGGGTGATAGAGGCTTTTCAGAATGGCTCCTATGTAACACCCCCAAAATCAGATCGCATCGGTAACAACATCTGGGGTGCTACTTAGTTGGATCATAACACAAGTAATAGAGAACGAATTTATCAATCCGTTTTAAAAGCTTCATTAATTAAGCATAAGTTTTATATAATAAGAATGCGGAAAACAAGGCCCATTATTTAAATAGTTGTCCCATAGTACAAAAACTTTGGTCATGAGTGTTATGTGTACACTCAAAAAGTGCGCCTATGCCCCTGCCAAGCGCTACCTTGGTTCATCATATATCATACAATTAAACACCTAAGAAAAACATTCTAAAGTGTCAACACAATGGTTGGTGAGTTCATAGGTTTATATAAAGCAGTAAGTTGGATCAATAAGTTTACGAGTTAACATTATAATGTGCATAATGTTATACGAAAGTCCACAAGTTAACATTATAATGAGCATAATGTTATACATAAGTCTACTACGCTGCACTAAGTTTCATGTCACCGAAGCTAAGACAAGTTGGCATGAGGAGTATTCATGTTATAATCTGCATGAGGAGTATTCATGCTATCAAAACCCGGCAAGTGTGCTATTTCTAGTCACTTGTAATTCCGACATGGTATACATCCATTTGTCTTATCTAGACTGTTGGTTCTCCAACACGGATGGAGGTGTCACACTCAATAGATCTATTTATATCACTCGTGCTTCCCAGCAGGGAATTGATCGGTACATATTCGTGGGCAATAATAAAGCACTTAGACTAGCAGGTAATAGTTTTACAAACAAAGCATTGTTTTCAATGATCCATAAAAGTAAGCATGTTTCTCACCCCAAGTAGTTTAAAACAAGTATTAAAGTAAAAGTGGGGCTATGGCTTACGATAAACCGTGAAAGTTTCTAAAGTATTTACAACAGTAAATAAACACAGTTTGAGCATGTTTTCTCCCCCAAAAGAGTTATTAAAACAAGTAATGAAAGAGTAGGGGACTATGACTCACGGTAAACCGTGAAAGTTTCTAAAGTATTTACAACAGTAAATAAACACAGTTTGAGCATGTTTTCTCCCCCAAAAGAGTTATTAAAACAAGTAATGAAAGAGTAGGGGACTATGACTCACGGTAATCCGTGAAAGTTTCTAAAGTATTTACAACAGAAAATAAACACAGTTTGAGCATGTTTTCTCCCCCAAAAGAGTTATTAAAACAAGTAATGAAAGAGTAGGGGACTATGACTCACGGTAATCCGTGAAAGTTTCTAAAGTATTTACAACAGTAAATAAACACAGTTTGAGCATGTTTTCTCCCCCAAAAGAGTTATTAAAACAAGTAATGAAAGAGTAGGGGATTATGACTCACCTTGAGCGTATCTGACAAAGTGGAATTATGAATTCAAGTAAGATTATGGGAACGATTACGAGAACGTCTTCAACACGAGTCCTGAATATAAGGAAAGTCTGAGACTTACTACGAATAACGAGAGTGGAAACTAGAAATCGTATAACGATTTGATCGGTGATGTGAATGTGATATGCTTAAAATGCCTAAAGTTTAAAAATAATATTATTCATAATATTATCATGTTTTTATGTCTTTAAAATCAATTATATCGTTTCCTCGAATGGGGTGAAACAAAACGAGGAGTTAAATCATTTAAAACTCTTTATATATAAACATAAGGAACGTTAAATATTAAATAAACGAAATATACAAAATGCACGTGACGTGACGGGAGTTCGTAAAAATGAAATGTGGAAATGAAAATGTTAATTACATTCTGTTGGTCCTTGTAATTTTACTATTTTTACACTTTTTACCCTAACTGTGTTTGCGTTGCACCGTTAGTCCTTCGTTATGTCATAATTGCATTTACAGTCCACTACATGTCCAAAATGTCATTCTGAGCTTGGGATATTAAATAGTATCAGTTTCTACCTTAAAGGTTATGTTTTTACAGTTTCAGTCCATGCTTTAAAGGTTTGACAGTTTTAGTCCCTCAACGTGAAAACGCGTTACATGTTTAGTCCTTTTTACACAAAATGACGGGGAAAAATATTCTAAGATTTTCTATAACTTAATTAAGTTCGTTACAACTTATTCCAATTGCTTTTTCCAGAAAAGAGCTTATTTTTAGCTTAATGGGCTAAATAACGAAATATATTAAGGTCCATTAAGAAATTTAGAGGCGAGGGCATGAAAATTGTTTTGGGCCTGGACTTGGGCTATTTTTGTGATTCTAAAAATGTATCATATGGGCCTGTTGGACTGTTTAATCGTAAAGTCTTGTTGGGCTTTTATTTAGCCCAATCCGAAATAGTTGATTATTTTTCTGAAATTGGAATTTTAAGAACTAGCGATGGCAGTTTGGTTTTGATTATTTCAAGGGCTTATTCGAGCTTGTGAGGGAAAACTTAAGATACGAAACTTTTAGTTTGGCATGTGAACAATTGAGTTGTGAAAAAATATCAGTGGGTTATATTTACGAATTCAAAAATAATGAGGGCGTTTGTAGGCTGGTCGAGACATATGAATAACAAGTTTATACTTAGTTAAATTTTTAATCCGGTTTGACTAAATAGTGGTTCTTGGTTCGTTTTGTCTTAACTGAGCTTGTACATGCAAGTTTTAAGGTGTATAGGTATTCTTAGCTTGTTCATGAATATAGGTAACCAATAGAATCGGAAAAAAAATATAACGTATATATTAAATAAACGGCATATGGTCGAGTTGATTTATGGAATCATGCATGTGTAATTTTTGTACGTTAGGAATGCTATACAACGATTCAAGGAGACTTACAAGGCTGATGAAAGTGAGTTTGATGCTTGGAATGGACAGAAACACAGGGTACTCGCCAACCCACAAAACCGTATAAAACCAAAAATAATTCCTTCGACTCCAAACTATTAAATCCGATCGAACCAAGCTTCCAGGACTTCTTGGGGTTTCTAAATGGTGCAGAAAGGGCTGAGAATATGTAAGGGAGGTGAGAGTGAGGAGTGGTGAAGGTGAAGAAGAGTGTATACGTATATATGTATACATATGTGAATTTATCATGTGCTAAAATCTCTTCAATCTTCCCTACTGTTTTAGTGTCAGGAATATTGGATATAGATAGATTTTTGTTGTCCTTGCAAAGACTTTAGAGCCATGTGGGGGAGGGGAAGATAAGAAAATGTCGACATACTTGTACTATGGGTCGAGTTGGGTTTTTAACGTGTACAAGGATTGGAGTTTTTGTGAAACCTTGGTATTTGATGTTAAACATCCTCAACAACTCAATAATGATCAAGTTAAATTATTAGGATGGGATTAAAACATGTCCGGTTCAAAATGGTTTAGATTTGGGAAAAATGTATAGGTCGATTCTTGTGTTAATGGCCAATCACTTTGGCTCTCTAATTCGTATCAAATATTCATATTACGAGATGATGTTTGGCACCTTATTTCTTTGGTGGGTCGACAATTAGGTGGTGCAAAAACATGTGCATGTCTTGTCTAAATATCGCAAGAAAA